>MU270536.1:0-91773 GCA_021432625.1 Leptodontidium sp. 2 PMI_412 | reverse complement strand
CACCCCAAAAGAAATTCGTCACAGGTCCCCTCGCAACAGTTACATTATACAACAAAACGGGACTATGGAAATGATTCGTGATCCCATTCCCAGCACTCATAATAACCTGCAGACTACGAACCTTCGAATGCTTGTTCAAGCAGAAGGGGTCCAGGTTCAGGAGAACTTGTTCCGGGAGGAAAGATGAGTTGAGCGCTGGTGGGGATATCTTGTCTGGATGGTTGGCGAGAGAGGTGGCCAGGCAGGGGATGCAGCGTTGGAGGGAGGAACGCCAGCTTTGTGGATGGTGGTTAGTCTGTGCGAGAGAGGGGAGGAAGGTGGAAGGAAGGCGAGTTCGATAGGGAAGTGGATGAGAGATGAACGAGGACATACATGTCGTGGTAGGTACTGCAGAGACATTCAAAGGCTGCAGTGTTGTTTCTATTCGGGTTCATCATCCAGTTGTTAAACTTCGAGCCTAGGAGACCTTCGGCGCAGTAGTGGTAGATCAGGGCAGCGTTGTTGCATTCCGTCTTCTCTGTTTGATGATACATGTCAATATCTATTTCTGGCTGGGTAGTCCTAATCTCCCAACAAGGAGGAAGGAAAGTTGGAAATGGACTATCATGGGCAGCTACTTACTTAAACAAGCAGCCATCTCTGGAGTTGGACCTCCGAATGCAACAGTTGGGACTGGCGCGACTGAGGAGACGATACGAGCTACAGGCTTGAAGAGCGCGGTGGCTTGGGCGGTTGTGACGAGGGTAGCGAGGAAGGCGAGAATGAAGAAGAGCATTCTGAGAGACTTCATCGTGTTCTTAATTGGAAATCTTACTTCCGTCGTGGTTGCGTCGAATTGGTTTACATATCGAAGGGAGAGATGAGAGAAGGGGGAGGCAGGGTACTTATTCTGACCGCAAGGCTGATTGCAGATAGCTGTGAATCTGCTTTAGAGGATAGCCACAACAGAGCCTCATTTATCCCTCTACCGATGGTTATGTTCTTGGTGAATGCCAAGATTTTGGACTAGCATAAGTGTAGGGATGGTCTTCGAGGGGGTGCAAGATACTGTCAGGCGTCGAAGACGTGCTCCAGTAGGTTCTCAACTTCGGAAATTCAAGTAACGGCAATATCAGCGTGAGACTGGTGTGTTTTGACAGAGCATCGATCCATTCTATTTCATTCCCTTTCATTTCTCCCATTGCCACACCCCCTCTCGCTGTTGGTTCCTCGAGCAACCTCGAACTTGCAATGCAATCCCTTTGTGGCAGACACATACGCTCTCATTCTTCTCTGCAACTTCTGCCTGCAGCCCGAATGGTTCCGTTCCATATTAGATTGTGTCATCTCCTTTGACCTATAGAGTTATTAGTGTCAGCTTCAACCACGAGCTTTTACTCCAAGGATGCCCCCCAGTCATAAAAGAGATATACACACTTTACAACTCTCACATCTCCCTCCATCATCCAGGGAGAAGTTCTCGCAGATGGGCCAGTTGGCACACTGGCGTTTTGATGGGTCTCGTGGGCTTGATATTTTGAGGATGAGGATTCGCTTCTTTGGATGTGTTCCGAAAGTCGGGTTTCTCGCTTTACGCTGTCTCAGTTTTTGGGACTCGAATTTTCCAGGTGTATTGATAGATATACAGGCAGATAGTTGCTGGAGCATGGGAAATTTGTTGAGCACAAAAGGAATGAACTTCTCGAGGAAGTATTTATAACTGGAAGGCGGACATGTGAATCAGGATGTTGAAGATAAATCGATTGTTCAGAGCCGATATGTTTATTTGAAGCCCACAGATGAAACTTTGAATAAATCATCATTAATCACGGAGTTCTGTCTCTCTCTCCACTCATATGTCCCTCGCTGATCTCGTCACGTCCAAGTAAACATGCAGACACCCTAAGCACACAAAACCCGTCTAGGACATCTTGATTACCAGACATCACCACGCCTTCTCCTCCTGTCTTTAATCATTGGCACGCGCAATTATATCATCGCACTTGTAAATCTAGAATCATGCCTAATAAGCCGCGTTCTTTCCCAGGTTTTTTGTTGCATGCCGCAAGCGATGTCGGCCGCTCAGTAAGTCACTCACAACCCGAAACCGGATGGGATGCTTAGTCTTCACTCACGTACGTAGCTTATTGGATGCCGCACACCGTATTCCTTGAAACTAGTATTAATGTCATGATAATTTTCTTTCCGTTATTTGGCACAAGCTTGGCTTTTGAGTCGGTAGAGGAAAAACGAAGATGACTGCCCTCCCGCCATCACAATGGGTGTATGGAGTTCAGATGAACACAATTCGGCCTTTTTTCTTTTACATACAAGTTTCACAGAACATCTTAGATTCAGACAATGTACATATGATAAACAGCCTAGAATAGCTGTGAAAAGCCCTTCAGAAATTCAAGCTGATGTTGCTCTCCTCGGTCATCCTACCTACGGCCTTCACTTGCCAGTACCATGACCCTTTTGACAAGTGGTCACTCCCAAAACATTTAAGCCAATAGAAACTAGACCTTTGCTTTTTTTGAAGATGAGAATATTGACGGAACCAATGATTCGTTTCAAATAGTTCAAGTGTTTGCCATTCTTACTTTACGCGAGCAAACGCGCAGCCGGGAACATGCTTCCAACGCAAAATGCAAGACGATAATCTTGGGTCCAGCAATCTCTAATAAGTCTCATACATGGCTTGTGTGAAATTTAATCTGAAATCTAGTGGAGTTCTTGATGATTTTTGTCGAAGCTAAGACTCTGCCTTGCTTTGTCGACTTCTGTGTGGTTCCAGGGATTGGACTTAGCCAGGTAGGCAAGTTTCTTTAGTGACCTGCACGGGAATTATTCACTCATATCCATGTATGGGAGTGCGAAGGTAATCTTATGTTGGTCTTGGACCTGTTAGTAAGTCTAGGTAGTCTTTCCTCTGCCGGAAGTGCTTGGACATCAGGGGCAACAATGTACGTGTGAGATTCAGTGAGAACAGGAAATCCGATTCGTCGTTATGGAAGATTTGAGTTCTGGGACTCAGACTGCAGCTTCTTAAGGTAGCTTCTGTTGGACACTTCTATACTGAAAGCACCTTCAGATATTAGAATTTTCCATCCCGTAAAGGCAGTTGCGACGGGGGTCTGCGGTTCGGCGGTTTTTGGCGATAGTTGGATTTGGAGTAGCACCACCACATCTGCCAAATTGCAAACATTGCAATCCACACTCATCGTTATTTGTTTCCCCTACTCAATCATTATACTAAAATAGCTTCATCCATAAAAGACTTCGTTCAAAGCACGCCGCCCACCATGGCAGACAACCTCCCTGAAGATATTCAGCACACACCTTTCCCTCTACCGCTTTGGCTTAGCACCGGAAGAAAAGTAATCAGAGACGCGTGGAGAAAGTCTACCGGCTGGCCAAATGCTGAGTATTACTACTTGTTGTAAGTTCTCAGCTAACACAACTCACAGCATGCTCTTCCCAGAAGGTACAGCTCGTATGCACAGGTCCTTCATCACTCTCCACAATCAGAGCAAACTTTGCACTTGTGGACTTCAGTGAGAAGTTCAGAAGAGTATTTGAATCCTCTGTTTGGTTCGGGATGGGCCATGATGAGTGTGAGGAAGGGGATAGTCATTCCGAGGAATGCGTTTGCGCGATTGAGTGCAAGCCAGATGCATGGATAGGTGGAGCGACTAAAAGCCATATCTTCTCGGGGAGCTAATGGTGTTTGACACCGTGAGCCTCAGTGAAGCCGATTTCGAAATCAGACTCAACCACCCTCATCTGATTCCCCCCTGGCTGGCGGGTATTCCGTCCCGTTTCGCGAACTGGTTCGACACTCTATGCTCGCGCGAGAACCTGAATTATGCCGGCTTTTTCGGCAAACGTTCCACCCTGATGAACTTGCTGGCTGTAGAGAGATCTTCCGTCTTAAATTTCCAGACTACTATCCTTCATTCACACAACCCGCAAACAACGCCATGCTATCCCGCCTCGACCCACCACCACACATCGCAGAGGTCTCTTCAGCTCCCTCGCTGCAAAATCTCAAGTCCATCCTCCATACCAGCTCATACGGCTCTTCTGGTTCTGGAAAGTCACCAAGATGGACAAGATGCGTATCCACGAGCCCACCACCCCTGAAGCTCCCAACAACGAGAACTACGAAACCGACGTGTGGGATGTATGGAAGGAATCTTCGACTTGCTCTTGCGAAGGTTGTCTAAAGATACCATTATTCGCCTCCCTCATCCCCCTCAACTATACCGAGAGCTACGACGACAGTCCCCTCACTAGCGCCGCTAACCAGTTCCTCTTCATGTCTGAGTATGAACTCAATACCGTTACGAGGGAGATTGAGGTAGCGTATCGGCCGTTCGTGTTAGCTAATGCTGAGACGTTGACCCACGGCTATTTCGACCCAGGTATCTTGAGGGATGAGATTGAGGATTAGAGTGATTACGGTGCTGAGGTGGTGATGCGTATGGCGGGACAGTCTAATTATGAAGGGCCTACTACAAGTTCTGATAAAGAAATATTTTACGACGACGAGGAAAGTTCTGATAATGAAGATTCTGATGTTGAGATGTGATGGTTCCCACAAGTCAGAGTTGAGCCAGTCTAAGTCAAACTCGAATCAAGTCTTGAATCTACTCAGGCTCAACAGCAATAAATCAAACTAGAATTAAATTTGTATATTGATTCAACTTGGATTTGGCCCGAAAAATCCCAAGAAAGCTCAAAAAGCGACCCAAACTCGGGTTCACTCAACATTACTACAAAATATAGCGTTCTTCTGAAATTGCACCTTTATTTAGGAGTTAAGAAGAGAGAAGGTATGAAGTTCATTCAGTACTTTTAAAAATCTGTAGATTGGAGAGGCAGTGAAGCAACCTTGCTGTGGAACCCGAGGCAATCCTGCAGGAAAATCTTAGCGTCACATCCTAACACTAGGCAATAAATATTAAATTCTCGTCGATAAAAACTCTTTTTCATATGGACCTATTGACAGATAGCCCCATTTAAAAACAGAAGTCCAGTATTGAGAATTGAGAAATCCTTAGAAGTGACCAATCACATTCCAGATGAGTAGTCGGTTAATTTGTTTACCTCAAGCAGATAACCGAGAAGTATTTCTGAAGTAGAAAGTGCATGATTTTCCGCAGCCCAGGTCATATGCTGTGGCAATTTGCAGTCGGTATTTATATCCATTAACTTTTATCCCCTATAGATCAAATACAATTCATCTCTTGACAACTCATATTCCTATGATGGCTTGAAAGGTTTGCACCAGTCCACCGTCCATCGAGGTCCGCTCTAGCCGCTGGCCGCAGGTCCAAATTCACACATGAACGACAGATGTCTAAATAATAGAGTACTCCCGCAAACCAACTAATGACAATTCTCTCGCGTGAAACCAATCTTTATGCACATACATTGCCCACTTATTCCGCACAAACAGAAACCTCCCTGTCTAATCCAAGGATCCGAGCCCTCCACAACCTAACTAAACTTCCAACCTGACTATACTATAGTATACCATAATTCTCTAGCGTCAATATAACTACTCACCTATCTAAATACATCCACTACACCCCCTACATCACCACCTCCCCCCCCTCCTCACCTCATTTAACTTAACACACTCAACAAACCAACCAGCCACAACTTCCGTCACACACCCACCCTCCGCTTATATTCGATTCGATTCGATTCAGCAAACACCAACACCACAATTCCCAGAATCTTCTAAAATTATCAAAATATCTAAATCTCTTCCACCCACCCAGCTAAGCTCACACTCACCCACACTCACACCCACACTCACGTAAACTCATCCAAGGATCATCAAGCTCCACAAGCAGCCTTTCCAACTCCTCTCTTCCTGAACCTAGTCGTTAGCCGTTCCTACTTTTCTTGTTCTTCCGGTTTTGTCTGGTTGTTCGTTTGTTCGTTTGCATATCGCATAGTATGGGAACTCGGTGTTTGGCAATGACTGACTGACTTGTAAGTCTAAAAATATAAAGGGGCCTCCCTCGGTGTATATACCTACCTGTATATATATATATATATATGAAAGCTCATGATCTAGTTAATATAAGTTAAAATTAAATCCAGTAATTCACTACTAATAAACTCTCTCTCTCTCTTTCTTCAGAGGATCCGGCTGTTCAATTCAAATAACCATTGTAAGTACAAATACAAATATAGAAGAAGAAAAGAAAGGGGGTTTCTTCTTCTTTCTTTTCGCTGATGCTAACAACTTAATTACCCCCCTCTTATATAAAAAAGAATAAAAATCAAAAATTTAATTCCGACGCATTTCTTATTCTTGAAATCGCTGTTAGTACTTACTTGGCTGACTTTGTCCCTCTTAAATCATTAATGAAGTTCAACTAGTCCCGACTAAAGATTATAAAACTACATGATTAGATCCATCCTATAAATCTCAAAAGGATCAATCCAAAAAAAAGGGGGGGTAGCGATTCCCACAAACCAAAGGCAGTATAATAAAAACACTAGATCATAGAATAGAACGTGAGAATGGAATTTCAAGATTATTCAAATTTTTTATCAAATTCTGCTCGCGCTTCTGCTTTCTTGCTCTCTGCTTCCAGCTGCTTCATTCTCGGATCTCATCTCCACTCAGGTAACTCCCCATACCCCTCTCACGTATAAATTAAAAGCACAGAACAGAAGGATGGATGGAGTAAGGGTTTCCTCTCGTTCTGTAGCACCTCAACCCACAACCACAACCACATCCATTCCCCACACCACACCACAACACCAGTAATCATTCTATACCATCCCAATCCACAGGTACCCACCAACCAGACCAGGTCAGGAAGTATGCTTATTGATTCCTGGGATGGCAGCCCGCCGCCCGCTCGCCCGACCAATGCCAAATCCATGCAAACAACAGCAGAAAACAACAGCAAAAACCTCCCCAAAAATCGAAAATAGGACGCACACGCAGTAAGCAAAAACGGGAGGTCAAAGGTAGAATATTCGCATTCGCAGAAAGCAAACATAAGGTGAGCGATGGTAGAGTACAGAAAACAGATCGCCGCCCAAAGAGAACCAGCCAGCCAGCCAGCCCGCCAAGAAACCTATGAGAAGCCGTAAAAAGAGCTTGTGCCAGCAAATCAAATTGTTGACATGGCCTATTCAAGACTCGCATAGGTCCAAAGGCTTGTGCCGAGTGGATGGTCCTTCGAAAACGAGGACCGAGGAGAAGGTGAAGAAGGTAAAGAAGCATTTCGTTTTTTTCGTTGTCCGTCCAAAGTTGGAAAGGCTCGAGATTTATAAGGAGGATACGGGGTTTTGGTGATGATGACAACCCCTTGAATTAGTCGGATCGAGTCCCATTTCCGTATCGTGAAGGATGAAGGTCATACGGCGTAAATCGTGATGGTTGCCCAGTCGCTGTATTTGGTATCCTATCGTGGTGTGTTTTGATCGCATGAAAGCTAAATTTTAGGGGGAATCGGAAAAAAGTCGAATGAACACTGAGGCAAAGAGTCGTCTCATCGTCCGTTCCATCGTTCGTAAGTCGAGAAAATAATCCCATAGATATGTACTGAAGCAGCAGATGACAAGGCAGAACGGGCGTGCAGTCCCAACGATCTATATCCAGGCAGGTGTTCTGGTGGAATGATCGTGGATGCCGCAATTACAATAAACAGAACACAAAAACCGCAAAACCGCAAAACTCCGAGGAAGCAGACGAGGTGTCTGACTGCTAAATGCGAGAACCAGTCAAACTCCATCCAGACTGATGTATCCGACAGGTTCGTAAGTCGTCGGATTGCATCTATACACTGAAGACAAACCCGCTTTTTATGTTACTGGCAAGATGCGCCGAGAATATAAGGTTCGCACAGCAGATCTAAAGTGTATCGTCGTAACGTCGTCAAAAAAGTCTCTCGCGGGATCGATCTAGCGAAGACTTTACATGTATCGCGAGGTGGATTGGGGCGCACCGGTTCGATCGGACGAATCTTGCGCTCTGTTATCATCCCAGCCGTTTTCAAAGCTATTCGGATCAAGCTCACCACTGCCTCTATTAACATGACCATTTTGTCGTGGTCTTGAAAAGCCATTTCCAGCTCCCCAGTCAGCACCTGGGCCTCTTGGTTGCCTCTCAACAGCGGCACCATTTCGTGGGTTCTCCTCGTAGTTGCCATTGACAGGTCTCTGGCTCCCGATGGCACCGGTCGTTGGAGTGTGGGCTTCTCGTTCTTGGCCAATCCTTCCGCTGGCGTTCGGCCGGTTTGAGCTGGGACGATCGTATCCAATAGCCATACTGCTGATACCATTCAAGAGGAAACTGTCATCTCGGCCATTCATTCCGCCTCCGGCTGACGTTGGGGTGAGGTTGGGGGTTCCAGATGCGGCCGAACCGTGGCTGTACTCTGCTGCATATCGTGAGATGTTTTGCGTCAAACCAACGGGGAAACTGGCAGTCGAGGGTACGGGTGATGGGGTATACGAACGCAGGTCCGCGAATGATTTGGCCGCTCGCAAGTTGTTATGTGGTGAAAGACCACTCAAGCCTGGGGATCCTGGGATGTCCAGGAGGCTGGATCCTTGGCGGTTCAGTGAGTGGTAGTGACCAGAATTTTCTCGAGCTTCGCTAAAGTCAATTGTCGCTGCACGGTTCAAACCACGACGGGACGATTCTGTGTAGTAATTTTGCTGGGCAACGGGAGGGCTGATTTGAGCAGCTCGTCGGAGGATCTGGACACATCGGGAGTCTCCTGTTCCTTCGGATCTATGTTCCAGTCCCATGTGATGTGCGAGCGTATGGATCGTTCGGCGTTGTTCGGGGGAAATCGAGGGTGGAAAGATCAAAGTCTCACGGTTCTTGTCGTTCTTAAAAAGCATTAGTTCGCTATAGAAACCAAGCGTTACCGGGTCGTTCAAGTCAAGGTCTGCGAAAATTAGCATCTTGTAAAATCGTGGTTCAGATTGTGCATACCCAGCTTGCCCCTTATCGAGACTGGAGATGGTGAAGTTGGAGGAGGGTGGTTGGTGGAGCTCATGGAAGTCATGGAAGCCATGGAGGATTGCGTGTGAAGCGGGTTCTGGACCTGGCTAGGTGCCAAAGGCTGATGCTGCTCCTGCAATTGTCCACGTTTCTCCCTCTTGTCTCTTTCGATTCTCTCCCGCTCTTGAACAGGTAGCATCTTCTTGTATTCGACCCTCAGCTTCCTTCCTTGCAGTTCCATGTGGTTCATGGCTTGGATGACAGCTTGAGTCTCGTCTGCACTGGTAAAGTTTGCAAATGCCAACCCTCTGAAAACGCCCGAGTCGAAGTGATAGTTGAAGGCATATGGCAGTGGCAGACGCATGTCGGTCATGCAAGCGATGAGTTGTTCTTTCTTGACAGCGAAAGGAATATTCTTGATGACAATAGCTGTGGGGATCAGCTCATCGTTGTCATTCTGCGGAGGCGAAGCTCGTTGCTGCGGATGCTGATGCATATTGAACTGGCTATTGATCTGATAGTTGTTCATATTTTCGGCTTGGTGCATTTGAGGTTCGAGCCATCCCTGGAGAAAATTATTAGTAGCGCACCAACATCATTAATAAACTGCATGATACCTACAGATGGAAGACCAGCCCTTCTAGGAGCTTGAGGCTTGACACGGCCCGTTCCGCCCATCATGTTCGCACCAGCATTTGCCCCTCCATAATTCCAAGTCTGGTTCTCGTATGGGTAATTCGAGGAATGTATGGTGGAGGGAGGCATCCTGTCGAAGCGGGAGGCAGGATCGTATTGGGAAGAGTGGTCCTCCTGATACAGGCCCTGCGGAGGTTGGGGAGTATATTGTTCGAACTGTCGCGACGGTTGTCTATTCAGAGCCAGGCCGTTCCCATAGCGATTGGAGACAGGCGACCGGTTCTGGTTCTGCGAGTAGTCGGCGTACATGTCTCCTCCGTATTGTTGGGCCATCTTGATTGCCGTGCAGATGTCCAGGAGGCGGGAAGGGAGGGCAGCTGTTGCTGGGCCTGCGAGGTATGCAAGGAGCCGGCAGTGGCACGCTGTACAAGCTTCAAATGCCTGCTCCGAACTTCACGAAGCTTTCGTGCAGCTGGAGCGCCTGCAACGCCTGCGCCTGCTAGATCCTGCAGTAAAGCTGGCGGCCGTCGGGCAGCAGCTTTCAGCAGCTGTATGAAGCTGTGAGGGCGAGTTGTGAGTGCTGCGTGGGGAGCAGCGAGGAGGGGGGAATGCAGCGTTCGGTACTTGGAGGAAGAGTGCGGTCGGGGGTGGGTGGGTGGTTGGTGGTGATTGTTTCTCCTGGAGCAGCCCGTCAGTGTCGGCTGGCTGCGAATGACAGGAGAACCTGCGAAGTCGTCTATGCCGTGAGGTCGTAGGTATCGTCCGTCGTCAGGAGGAGTCGCGCGCAAGCAGTGCAGTGTAGAGGGACCACAGGCCGTCGTTCGTCGTCGTGGTCGTCGTCGTCGTCGCAGAGTTATATAGCGAGCGGGTGAGGGATGGAGAATTCACAATCCAGGAGCGGACGAGGAGAGCGAGTGACTTTTTGTGAGTGATGAGACTCTCCAACCAGACGGAAAGGCGCTAAGCGGTTTTGGGCCGTAGGGAGCGGATAGCTTTTTCGCTTGCTTGCCTTGCTTGCTGCACGCAGGAGGGAAGGGATGGGATGGGAGTGGCCAACAAAACAATACCCGACGATCTGATAGTGGACAAGAGGAGTGTGGAGATTTATGCGTGCAGTAGTGACCAAGTTTCTGCAGTATAATTCTTTTGATAGGAATGGCGGCTGGCTGGCTGGCTGACAGTGCTGAGAGATGATGCTATTCACAAAGGGTTCTCTGCCCTTTGTGTAGACTGTTTTGGCGTGGAGACGGACCAAAGTTACTGGGAAATGGTCGTAGTAGTACGGTAGCTGGCGGTAGTGGAGAGACGAGTAATGACGGAACGGTGAACGTTGGAGCTATCCGTCGGAAAGGAAAGGAGAGTCCTCCGCAGCTTGTATCCAGAAAAGTACAATCCAGTAAGTGCAGTAGTAAAGAAAAGTACTAGCAAACAATCCGTGCGTGTGTGTGTGTCTGTGTGTGTGTTCTCTTCTAGCTGCCGTACGGAACGATACCGTGGTTTGCTTGCTTTGTGCGTTACAATCAATGGCGTTAGGTTCGGGTTAGGCTATGATGCCAGTACTGAATGAGGTAAAAGCTGTGTAGGAAGAGCTCTTCAGATAGCGCAGAGTAGGTAGTTCCAGCAAGGGATCGGTTCAGTTCCTGCTAGCTGCGGGATAATCAATGGACTGGAATGAATGCGAATGCAGTCAGTGTATGTGATGTCTGCAGAGAATGCAGAGAAGGTTGCTTGCTGCTGAAGGAAAAGCAATCATGAGGCGCGACAATCTCATAGGGCAGGGGAAGGGCAAGGCCAGAAGCACGCCTGCATCTGCATCTGCATGATATCGTCGGCGCCGGGGGTCAAGGTCAAGGTCAAGGAAGTTGAGTCGAGCGAGCAGAATCGAGTCAAGTCCGTCTAGTTGTCGGGGTGAGGATTCAGAAATGCAAGGCTGCTCTTCTGACTGAGGCTTCGACGTCGATCCCGATCCATGCACAATAATACCCTCAAGGTGTACGTACTGTCACTGGTTTGTGCAAACCGTAGAGAGCACGGAGGAATATATATATAAAAAAAATAAAAAATAAATGTGGTAGAGACGAAGATGGTGGCCGGAAATGAAGCTGAAGATGAGGGGAACAACATACAACAATGCGGCTGTTCTAGAAGTGTTCCGTGCGATGCTCTAGTGAGCTGTACTCTCTGATATAGGTAGGGAGGGCTGGATATATTATATATCATCAATCACACACAGGACATTCAGGGGCCAATGCAGGCAGGCAGGCAGGCAGGAAAGTAAGTAGGGAAGTAGGCAAGCAAATGGCGTCGACGAGCCTTTTAGCTGCATATACCCAACCTTCCTCCCTTCGTATCTCATGCCGCTACATTTACCGCCGCTACAGCTACAGCTGGTGGCTCAAAGAAGACTTCGAGGAAGACCATCCATCCAACCTCCCAAACAGCGAGGATGCGAGGTCCCAGCCAGGCTGGAACCCACGGTGATTTGATAGCCGCGAGGTGGCAGTTCAATAGATCCAGCTCTCAGCACTCCCATCCCCACCCCTCGTGACTGTCAGATCTGGTGTTTCCACGACGCAGCTTCGTCCAAAGAGAGTCGGAATCGCAGAGTTCTCGTCATCATTGGCTTGTGCGACCTGAAGCTACACGACCGTCAGAGTGCCGTCCTTTCCTGCCGTTCGTCTGACTGGCTTTTCTGGCTTCTGGTATTGGACGAGGCTAATGAATTATCTGTGGGTGGTGCTGGTGGCAAGGCTCTGGTTGGTGACGAGGGCCTGAAAACACGGGGGGTCAGAGCCAGAGCCAGAGAGCGAACCTCGTTGTGTATTGAAAGAGGCTGCGCTGACGAAGGGAGGCGGGCGGCGGCGGCGGCGCTGCTGCTGTGGAGAACAAGCATGCCTCCTGAATATAATAAAGTATCGAAGACAATAAATGAGGAAAATCAAACCAATAGTAATGAGAAGAATTAAAATAAAATGAGGGCAGTGGGAATACGATACTGTACATGACAAGAGAGGAAGAAGTTGGCGAAAAACACTGGAATTGACGGCACAGGAGACGAGATACAATATCCGCTTTTCTGCAACTAACAGCCATAATTGAAGGTATTATGCTTTCTGCAAGGCGCCCAAAAGCAGGTCATCGCCGCCTATACATTTGGTCTCTATTAATCTATCCCGCAGCACGATGAGCTGTACAATGGAGACGAGAGCTGCTCTCATGCATAGGTATATGTATAGAGTCAATTCTGCAGATGCAGTCGAGTTTTGTGTAGATTTGATATTTGTCTGTTTTGATTGTTTTGATAGGGGAGGCTCAGAGGGAGAGGACTCCCTCCTCCTTTCCATATTTCTGCCTCCCAGGGCAGGCAGACAAGCACTGAACTGAGTGAGGGGAAAGGGAACAAACAGGACCCTTAGAATTAAGTCAATTGACGACTCGATGCACGTCAACTGGATCTGAATCGAATGTCTCAAAAGATATCTCCAGTTAGTTACCGTACTTGTCTTTGCCCCGTATTTTTCGCTTCTTTTTATTTTCTTTTTCTCGTTGGCGTTGTTTTTTTCAATTGAAAGACTGCATACAGGATCAATAGTCTGATGATTGTGAAAAAGTCAAAACTCAAAAGAGCGAGCGCATTGTCCCATTTCAAGTCATCTTTTGCGCACCGCCCATTACATATCCTTTTCAGCTCATCTCACCGCATCGCGACTTCAGGAGAGGTCTCAAAGGCTTGACATTGTTTCAAAGTATCTTACAGAAGCCTCATCTTACATGCCGATTTCATTCAAAGCTACCTACTGTACAGTACTTGGGTACGTCCCTGATTAGGTCATCTTCGAGCCTTTTCTTTCTCTATTCTGTATTATCAGACTCGGATTATACCATCCGTACCATCCGCCCGCCTCGCATCGTCCTCGCTGCATCCCATCCTATCGCTTTTCTAACTTTTCTCATCTTCAGATCTACCTCCTCCCTCTCGCCTCATCCTCATCCTTATCCCACTCACTCCTCCCCCTTCCACGCCAACTCTCCCTCCCCACCCAACCATTCCAGCCCCAAAAGTCAAAAAGTCAAAAGGCACGATCCAGCCCAACACCGCTCATGCGGTCAAAAAGGGGCAGCCTATCAGCGCCATCCGCTGCCATTTAATACTGATTTGGCCCGACTTCGGGCACTACTCCGTACCTACCTTACTTTTCTCCCTGGACGGCTCTTCATCGGTTCGCCCCGCTCTAGCAATGGCGATCAAACCGCGTGCGCCGGGACGGGGAACGATGGGCGTGGGCTTGCGAGCCTGCCCTGCCTGCCTGCCATTCGGTATATCGATGGAACATGTCATATCGGGGGATTAATTGATTGATGGGACTGGGAAGTCAATTTAAATCTCCGAGTTCGAAGATTGCAACGACGACGACGACGACGACGACGACGATGATGATGTTGATGTGTTGAGGATCTTGACACATCCAGTTTTCGGTGAGCAAGTCGGGCCAGGGCAGAGTCAGGCTGAGAAATGACCTTGTTGATGGATGGATTTACATCCTGGAACCGACTGACTGGCTGTTGTCTGAGTGATAGCCTACGAGTACGAGAGAGTACAAGGCTCCGCTCCCTACCAACAACCAAGACTGCGCTGCACCACCAGCTGCGGAGGAGCCGACGGCTTTCCATCATGGATTCTATCCATGGGCCGGCCCAGATATCTTTTGATGAGACTTCACCACCGTCCACCAAACGGAGTCGTTCCTCACCATGGAATGGATACAAAATGGAACAAGAAGGAAGCTGTGAGAGGCTCGCCACGCTTTCTTTACAATCAGTCAATCCATCAGGGGTATTTCGGAGACTTCCTACGAAGGACGTCGCCTCATGATGCCTTGTCTGCTCCATCCTATCCCCAGTCACTTCGTCGGCCGGCCTCCAATGTAACCAGATGATTGCTGGGCGGCGAGCTTCCCCAACGAATACCGAGTCGTCCGCCGTTGGAAAAAGACAGGCCTTCAAATCCTGCTATAACGAGAATAGCGAGGCTTGAATCGGCATGAAATACTACCTATCTTACCTATGCTACCTCCACCGTCGGATGTTGCTGAGTGAAAAGAGGCAAAGTCGCAACAGAGTCCAGTCTCCAGACAAGCTCCCCCACGCCTGCGGCCCTCGAGGCGACCAAGCGGATTCATCCCTCCCTCTCCGCTCTTCCAATCCAATCCAATCCAATCCAACCCCACGAACTGTCAAGGTTTCAATCTTCCGATCCCCAGGAAATGCAAGATAGAGTCGGACTAAACTCTTGCCACGGACATTTCGACTCATCGTATTGCTGACACCGAGATCCGGGTCCCAGGTCCTCATTCATCTCCACCGCTCGCTCTGAGAAACCGGTTGAGGGAATCATATCGTATCGCTTGCCTCACTCACTCTGCCATAGTGCCACCACCCGCCAAACACACTGGCACTGGACACAGGCAGGGTAAAAGCAGGTGTAGCCAGGGGGCAGCAGGCAGAGCAACATCGTCGAGTCCGATCATCAACAAGCGGCGACGACCGACACACGATGTCACAACACAAAACCAGGTTTATGCAGCCCGTCATCCTTCTTGCACAATCCTCCAAGCCTTCCATTCCATTCCATTACGTCCATCACATCCCATCCCGTCCCATCGCATCATGTTACACAAAGCCTCAAGCCCGCGCTGAGCTGCAGAATAAGTTCATTGCATGTCACGCATCCCATCCACTCGGGGGACGAGGAGCCACGATAATGCAAGCTGCAACGGTTCCGGTCCGCCATAGCCGCCCGCAACGCCTTGAACATCCTTCCGATAGGTCGTGGTTTCGGTGTTGGGTTCTTTCTGGACGAGAGGCCACTCAGAATCCATGTGAGATCCTTGGGCTGGCCGGCTTTCTGGGACCGGGTAGATCATGTGATGGTCTCATGAGGCTGCAGAAGAGGCCTCGTGGTTGGAAGTGGGCGAATGATCGAATCGTCTGACCAACAACGAATGATGAGTGAGGATGAGGTAAGAACAGGAATCCATTCCTTGAGTGTTGGGTAGGTAGGTATCGTTTCCTCGATCCTTTCCAAACGTCGATTTTGTTGGAGTTAACCCAAATCACGTGCTTGTTCATTGTTTCCAGAAACAGAAACGTCAAGGCTGCGCGTCGGACTCGCCATCACCCCTATTTACTCAAGTGGCATCTCCATCTGCCCTTCAACTCGAAACGATATCCTTAACATATATACATCCATTTCCTCGTCCCGAATCCCTCTCATCTCCGTCGTTTCCGCACCTCCTCTTTCGTCATCGTCCACATGAACCCCTTTTCATCCAAGTTCTAGACAAGGTCTCGGAGCGAAACATCTCCATATTTCCCCTCTGTGTCTCCCAAAAAGAACATCGATAAATGGAGATCCCTTCTTTTTTTCATCTGATACATCGATTGTGCCATGATCGCTCGCTTGTCTCTCTAGCTTCGTTCCAGCGGTTCTTGGCTCGGTACTCGAGACAACAGCCGATTTGCTTGGAGATAGGTCTGCTTGGTTTTGAACTCCACACGAGTTCCTCTCTTCATCCTCTCATCTGATCTTAGGCTTTTCCGTCGTCCGTTTTGTGACTTTGCCAGTGGAGTTTCGGGGGCCAAGAGAAACTCAAAACGAGGAACTTTATGTCTTGTTTATCTCGATAGCGTTTATCGCTTGAGTTGGGATGAGCACAGCTGTTATCAATTGTTTCGAAACGATACCAAGTGGAAAAGTTCGGTCTTTTATCTCTCCTGATTCAGGAGAATCTAGCATTCAAGCAAGCAAAATGAGGCACGCTTCGTTTCTACAGTTGAAGTCAACTCGGTTCGGGCACAGCCACAGTCTTCAATATCACAGCTATTATCACCAGCTATCGAGCTGAGCATCTCCAAACATGCTCCAAACCTCCTGTTTCCTTTTGCTCCCCAGTCCAGTCCACTCGCAACTCGTCCGTATTCGGCCCATGCATAAACGACAAGCTTCCTTCGGAGCCTCACCCCATCAAATCCGTCGATCACCCATGGTAGATCCGCATCTCACAGGTCTGAAGCAAGCATAGCCTCTTCGTCCGATGTTTATCCCCCTCGAAAGGCTGTTTCACGTGCGGGATTTTACTGAAATGGGGAGCTGCCTTCCCAGTCAATCCAGGTCAGGACATGTAAAATTGCGTCAGGATCCTCCTAGAATAGTATCTAGCTTCGGAGACCATCAGCTAGACTCGCAAGCGGGTGATCCCAGTAGATCCTCCACTCCGTCTTAGAAACTTCGGATGGTGGACTTTGGAGTATAAACAGTAAGTTTGGTCCTTCGTTTTTCAGATCATCACGACTGTGCATTCCTTCCAGTCTTTGCCTTGGTGCTTCCCTCTCTCTCTGTCTTTCATTTCGGATTTGATTTGATATCAACGTTCTTTACCTTCTCGCTCTTCTTATCCATTCATTCACAACGTTCAGCATGCGGTCTGATCTTCTCTCGTTCGCGCTAGTCGCCCTTTTCACTTCTTCTGCTGTTGCTGGCCCAATCGATCCGTCTCAGGGAGATGAGTAAGTCCTCCTTCCTCGGGTCTAACGAGAAATGAAGTCTAACATTCTCTTCTTAGATCTAAGCGAGGTATCAAGCAGAACCTAGGCTCCTTGATGGGCCTCCGCAGAAGACAAATCACCACAACAGTCCTCGCAGATGTCGCGGCTCCCACTTGCACACCTTGTGCCACTGGTGCGCCTCAGACAGTTACAGTCACCGAAACAATAACTGCTTCTGCCACTTCTCAAGCAATTCAAACCGTCACAGTTATCCAATCAGCAGACGGCTCCGTTCAGACCCCACAAACAATCACACTCACCCAAACTCAAGCCTCGACCATCACAGTCGTCCAGTCTGCAAATGGCGCCATCCAAACTCCTCAAGTCGTAACCATCACGCAAACCGAGTCTGTCTCCCCTGCGGCTGGTCAGGTAGTCACAGTCACCGAAGGTGGTGCCGTCGATGGTGTCGCCGTGTCTTCATCTTCATCCACGACATCTACTGGCCCCAAAGTGGTCACAGTCACAGTCGGGGGGTCCGCAAGTGTAGCTACCATTAGTCAAGACCAAACCATCGTGACAGTCACCCAAGGCACAGATCTCAGTCTCGCCACTGTAACACAAGGTCAAAACCTCGTCACAGTCGGCCAAGGCACCCAACAAAGCGTCGTGACAATCACCCAAACCGCGCCCATTCAAGCCCCCACAACACCTCTAGCTTCCATCCAAAACACAGCCACAGCCACAGCCGGCGGTGTCATTACCGTCACTGAAGGAGGCGGCATCCAAAGTCTTGTCACTCTCACCGAAGGCCAAAACATCGTCACCGTATCTGGTGCAGCAGGCAACCAACCCAGCGTCGTGACAGTCACAGCTGGACGACCGGGCTCAAATGGTGGCCGACCAAGCTACAGCGCCGTACCAGGTGTCTTCCCTCCCGGCTCGAACAACTCGCCAGGCCGAGGAAACGGGAAAGGAAAGGGAGGCAAGTCGATCACAGTAAACATCATCATCATTCAATTCATCATGCCCGGAAAGACAACCACGATCACGCAGTCCCTCGCTGGACAGAACGTCACATCGTTCATCTCAAGCCCACCTGTTACTGTGACTTCAACGATCACATTGACTGAGGGCGCTGCCACGACTGCATTGCCAGGTGTGCAGAATGGCACCGCGACGATTATTAGTAACAGTACTGTGGTATTGAACGATACTCTGCCTCTGACGAACGGGACGAACTTGCCCCTGAACGGTACAGCGCCAACAGTCTTGAATGAGACGCTACCACTCACGAATACCACCGCCCCAGCACTGAACCTTACCCTTCCCACGCCTTTGAACGAGACAACTCCTACTCCAGAACTCACACCGGTCAACATCACACTCCCCGTAAACGGCACCAATCTAGCTCTGAACATCACCACTCCACCTCTCAACGAGACAACACCACCACCCCCTCCTCCAGCATTGAACACCACCCTCCCAACCCCTCTCAACGAAACCCAAACTCAACCCCTCCCAGCATTGAACACCACCCTCCCAACCCCTCTCAACGAAACCCAAACTCAACCCCTCCCAGCATTGAATGAAACCACGAGCACCACGCTACCCACGACCGTCACGACATCTCTTCTTTCTTCATCCCCAACCTCGATTCCAGCAGCCGGATACCCCGTCTCCCTCGCTTCTGAACTCCCGACTCTCTCATCTACCACCTCTCCATCTTCATCCGCATCCGTAGCTTCAGATCTCACACCGATAGCATCAGCCTCCACAACACAAACAGCCCAAGGAAACGCCATAACACCATCTTCAGCACCCCTCTCAAGCATTACCGGAACAGCCGAAGCCGTCACCGCCTCGGGCACGAAATCAGCTTGCAAATCCAAATCCTCGACCGGTCTGGGTGCAAGTAGCACCGCTTCTGCTTGATTTAGTCACATAAAGTGTCCTGATTTGAGATGAGACTAGACGACGAATCGCCCTCTCACCTTTCCGTTTTTTTTTCTTCCTTTATCTTCTTCTTTGCATTTCATTTCGAGTGTTATACGGTTTTTCTTTCTTTCTTTCTTTCTTTTCTTTCTTTTTGTATATATATATATATAGATTTTCTCTATAGAAAGAAAAAAACAGCATCCCAGATAAGGGAAGGGAAGGGAAGGCGGAAAAAGAGGATGTGTATCTATCTCGTTTGTGGGTTATAAGGGAAGGCAGGAAAGGGGTTTTTTTATGCGTAAGAAGGGACGAGCAGGCTCTCGATGTTTGATCAGATGCAAACAAGGATTATCTATGTATGTATGCTACCTTATGCTATGTATGCTATATTATGCCATGCGATGTGATGTGATGTTATCTCACCTTTTCTCGTCACTTATTCATGGCCGTTTGAGAAGATACATGATTGGAAAGGAATTTTTTGTTATGTGTATACATACCTGTATGGACCTTTCCATATTGGTTTGAAACTTCAACATGACAAATTAACATCCATCATATCCTATCCTGTCCTGTCCTGCCTGTATGAAAACCTGACTTGCAGTTTAGGTGAGGTAGGGTAAGTCAAGGAAACTATACAAGTTGTATTTGGAAGGCTAGCCGAGTAGTGGAGAGCTTGGGTTTAAGATTCGGTTGTAGGTGATGGACGTTCTTTTAGCATCTAGAGCTGGAAGTCATTGCCAAGTAGCGTGCGATATGTAACAAAAGAAAAATGGCACTTCCTTTCATCTATCACGTTTAAGTGAGGTAATGTAAGTGAGGAGCCTGGGAGAAAGTAGGAGCTAAATGGGTAGAACTTGGAAGTCTAGCTGGGCCAGATTTCGGCTCCATGTAGTCTTTCGGCCTCTAGACTTATAAAACATTGCCGAGTAGCGTACGATGTGCAACAAAAGATAAAAACCCAATTGGGTGTTGCATGCAGGTTAAGGAGGGGGAAGTGAGGAAGCTAGATAAGCCGGAAGCTAATATTTTCTGGGAGCCTAGGTACCTCGGTAATCTATGATTTAGATCTTCAAACCCTCGTATCCCAATTAAGAATTTCCCCAATTCAAGTCCTCCACGCTCGGTCCTCACAGTTACGAAATGTAGATCAAGAGGTGCAAAAGCAATGTTCTATCATAAAAGCACTGCAGTCATCTACTTAGGTATGCGCAAAAGTTGTCGCTCAACTCCCTCCCAGAGGTATTCCCCAATGCCCAATACGTCTGTTATCCCATGCAGCAGCCAGGAAGCCAATCCCATCCAAGTCTACCACAAGACACATAAGCATTGACTAATTGCAGAAAACAACTCAACGCCCACTCAAGCACAAGCACCACACCATCAAGTACTCGAGTATCCGGATCCAGATCAGACTTCCCATTCCCTTCCAGAACAAGGCCATAAAGAACTACGCTCCAACGCAAACGAACAAATCCAAATCCAGGAAACTCCGCAACAACCTTTTGTTCCTTTGTGAATTAAGCAGGGACTGGAATGGGCTCCGTAATGAGAGACATGTCGAAGAACTTGATGGGACTTTGCATGTTGCTCGTGATGATGACGCCAGCTGCTTGTAGTCTCTCAATGCTTCCTTGGCTGGCAGAGCCGCAGTAGATCTGGGTTGTCATGTCGACGACTTTGACGACCAAGTCTCTCTTTACTGCTGCCGTGGAGGGAGGGGAGGCGGGAAGGTTCTTGGCGATGCAAGCGGCGCAGGTTGAGAGGGAGGATGTCCATCTATTTTTTGATTAGCTACTTGGGCATGAGGAGAGGGATGCTATGGCTGGCTTTGAAATTGGGGTTGTGATTGCGGGTGAGACTCACTCCTTGTTATTGGTGTTGCAGAAACAGTACTTGACGTTTCCATTGGGCTTCTTCTCTTCTGCGGCACAAGTATTGAAGATCTGACCAGCTCTCACACATTCAGCGGAACCTGAAAGAAGTGAATTAGCTCAACAATGACATCTGACTCAAGAGCAGAGAAAGACCTACGACTACAAGCCACTACCTCCGCAGAAGCAGGGAGCGATGCCCATTTCAGACCAGTAGAAGTTGGGAGCGGAGCCGAAGTACTTGTTGAAGATGTAGGCGAAACCGGGGCTGGAGTTGGTTGGGGATCTCCAGGATGATAAGGAACATCGATCAGAGTCATATTGAACATTTCCAAAGGCGACTCGAATTTCCGAGTCAGGTCTGCACCCACTGAGATGAGTGCGTTCTTGGCTCCAGTCTTGTCGGGATTGTTGACCTGGCACCACCGATCGCGGTTGAATTCGACAGTGGTGGAGAGCGGATAGTTGCCTGCAAATTTGGGGAGATTATCCTCGAGACATTGAGTGCACTGGCCGAGATTTGTCCTCCAGCTGAATTCTGTTAGCTAGGAATTTCTAAAACGAAGTTGGAACGTACGCGAGTGGCCACTTCTTGCAGAGACAATTCCATGCGCCCTCATCATTCTCCTTCATGCATGTATCGTAGTAAGTGTTGGAGTTGACACAGCCCTTCGATACTATTTCAAGGTTAGAATAGATTCGGTAAGAGGAAAATCCAAGGGAGTGTTACCTGCACAAGCTTGGACTGCATTTGATGCAGGGAGAGTAATCCACTTTGTTGGGTTTGCGGTTGGATACACAGTTGTCGAGCTAGAAGATGTTGTTGGCGTGCTTGTCGAACTTGCTGGGTGAGTGCTGGTAGTTGAACAGGACGTACTCGATGTTTGAGGACTCGATGTTTGAGAAGTTGAACTGGGAACATATGACTTGCTGGTATAGGTTTGAGTTGATGTAGGCAAGGCGGTCGAAATTGAAGAAGCATGGCTGGCAAGACAGCTGCAGGCAGATGAGACTCTAACTGGGGAGTTATCACAGCTCGAGAGGCAGCTTGGAATTTCACTCGTTGCAGTATTGGGAGCCTTGGTATATGTAACACAGAAACTGGCTACAACAGGCTGTGAGCGGAGTGCCTGGCGGAAGCAGTTATCATGGGCGCAGTTATCAACAGGTGTTCTTGAAGACATGGTATGAACTTGACCGGCGGACGCCTCGGTAGACTGGGTGTGCGAAGAAGAAGAGCTTGAAGTGGCACTTAATAGACTTGTAAGAAAAGAGTCCATAGGCACTGCTGAGAAGGTTGAGAATGCGCTGTTCGGGAGTGCGGTTGGAATAGGGGTGGAATGAGCCCGTGTAAATCCAGAGTGAGCCAAAGCACTTGAAATTGAGAAAGTGATGCGCGAATGTGCATCATTTTCAAGAGTACTACGTACGTTAGAAATGAGCCAGAAGCTGAAGTCTCGAGTAGGAATTCTTACATTGGAGTAGCAGCCCGAGCAACCTCTCCACCCTGTGATAGCATGATACCCTCCGGAAGTGAAAGCGGGAAGTTCTTCGCCTTGACCAGATCCTTTGTCTTCTGGATGAACTGCTCTGTGCTCAAGGTGCCATGGCAGTATCCGACATGAGAGATTGGAGAACCAGCAATCTCTTCAATCTGGATATACATGGGGGGATCAGAAGACTGGTTGCCGACAACCATCTCAACACAAACGATACAGTTGCGGAGCTTGGAGTACCAGTCAATGTGAGAAGGTGCAGCACCACCAGGAGGGCAGAGACATGATCGGACGTTGGAGCTTGGGTCGAATGGTTGGCCAGTGACATGCGCTCCTTGACAGTCGTTCCACCAAGCAGCGGCGTTCTTACAGTCATAGGAATCTGAGAGAGAGATCTGTCAGTTGGAGCTGTGTCTTTGGAATTTTTGTTGAGACGTTATCATAAGTGAACTAGAGGGACCATGAACATACTCGCACAGTCTGCAACTGTAGGTGAAGTATCGATGACTTGACGTTGATCAAGAACGGGACTGAGAGCAGAAGTAAACGCCAAAGCCGACAAAGCTGTAAGCAGCAAAGAAGGATTCATAAGAGACTTCATGATGAAGAAGGAGGTTCAGATGGTCTCAGTTATGAGCAGTTGAAGAAGGAAGCGCTGGTTGAGGAGGTGGGGTTATGTCGTGGAGAGGAGAGGATGAAGAAGTTTGATGTTGTAGTTGGGAGATTGTGTCGAGAGGACGCAGACGGACTTTAATAGACAGTCAAGGAGCGGCGAAGACTAGACTAGAGTGAATTGATACAAGATTTTTACTGTGTTGTTAACTTGTCTGGTTGCATTCACTTTCGAGTCGGCCGCAACCTGGAGTTGTCATCTGGGGGTGTTGAATCCCAGACTTGAGCGTGAATGAGAGCTCTATCAAATCAAGAGCTGATAAACGTCGCTGATAACGATAGGCACAAAAGAGACACGAAAATCAGATTGAATATGCGGTGTTCAACCTGTCTGTTCCAGGCTAATTTGTCTTCGGGACTGAAGAATATCCAAGCGAGGACCCCGAGGTGTGTTTGGTTTGAGTAAAGTGCAACTCGATTTCTTATTCAATTCCCAAAAAAGCAGCACGTGTGAAGAAGGTATTCAAAATTGTATTTCTTTTGCATTCACTTGTGCACCTTGTCAATGTTTGAAAGCGCAGCTCACTTGGTGTATGCTGAATTGAGCCGAGTTGCAGAAGAGTCAGCTCACAAATTCACTAGGAACCAAATTCCCTTTATTTGCCTTTCCAGCTGCGACTTTCTGTCTGCCATGTTCTGAGACTTGAGACAGTCTTCTGGTCTAGATATTAATGCGAAACTTCCGCTTACCGGAGAATTATAGATTGACCATCGCATTCTGAACTTGGGGAACAGGCGTATGAGTCTGCCACCTGCTTTCACTGACCAGCGATACATATTGCTTTCTGTCTCAAACTCTCACCGACTCTCTATCTGTTATCACTTCCTTCCCTTCCCTCCTCTAAGGGCAAAGCCCAAACCCCAACCACCCATCGGTAAGACCATGCCGTGAAGACTTTCCGCCAAACCTACTAGAAACTCCCCTTCGCACTATTATACCACAAGCCTCTCTGCATTCTCTGTATTTTTACCCCCCTGTTCCTCTTAGCTAAATTTTGCTAAGGACCGGAACGTATGTTAGTTTAGACATAGCAAGAATAGTTAATCTATCGTCTGGTCTTCGATCGGATGTTGATTCGGCCCACCACCGGGCTTCAAACAACCTATTCAATTAGGTGTTCTAAGGACAACTCCTCTTCAACAGCAGTTGTCCGGAGTTTTTGCTTTTTTTTTTTTTTAATTTTTTTGGGCCCGGGCGCGCGTTCTGAGCGAAGTCAACAAATATCTCGCTTAAAACCCCCCCCCCCCCCCCCAAATAACCCGAGCTGAATGAAGCAATTGCAGCATTTGGCTTTTTGAGATTATGACAAGAAGGGCAGAATTAATATCCCCGCTTTGCTTTGCCCCATCCCACACGAAGAACACGTGAAGAACGCATGTTGCAATCGATTAGCTCGTAGATCCTCTCCTCTGCATATGATGTGTGGAGGGAGGCATTTGATATAAACGCCACTAGAGCTGGCAGCCACCTCTTCTCTTGACGACAAGGCTACGACACTCTCGAAACCATACGTCAAGTTGCGGATATCGTTCCATCAATTAAGGTGCCCCACCCTACAATATGAAAGTGTCTGTGGAACATTAGACCTACATTAGAAGATCTAAAAAGGCTTACTTCTGTGCTGCGCTTCTATTTGACAAGGACTCATGACTTATTTGACGGTGGTAGTGGGACCTTTGGCTTGTTTTCTATTTCTACATTTTTGTTCAGGTATCGGTACATACAAGAGGTTGACTTGCTGTCTGTCACCTAAGTTCAGCACGGAAGAGTGCAGATCGTTATCTAATCATACAAAACAAAGACCATTCATCCATCGTCATCAAGCCTTCCCACACGAGCATGAACGCCCGCCTATGAAGTTTGCCCTGGGGTATTTCAAAACGCCACCACCCATACGTAACCCATGCTCCAAAATGAAACCGATGATAGAACTCGATCGCCGATATTCTTGTCGATACAAGGCCTCAATATCTCTGTCTCTCTGTCTCTCTTCTCTCTATCTCCCTTCTCTCTGCCTCTCTTCTGGCCTCAGTCTCTCTTCTCAAGTCCATCATAGCATGTACATTGCGGTCGCCATCATTGCGCTGAGTTCTAACTTCGGGGACCCCGGGATATGGACGATATATACCAGCATGGGCAGGAGCTGGTGCCGGGGCTGGACCTGGCGCCGCGCTTCCCATTTGATATCGACCCTCTCGACCATCGAAGCTGTTGTGACGCGAGTTATGCAACGAGTGGTGTTGAGCGTATTGTGCGGGTGGCGAAGGAACATGCGGAGAGTTTTGACTGAAAGCAAGCTGACGGTGGGTAGCCGGTGGTTGTTGATGCTGCTGCGAGGGGGAATTGTACGATGGGCCGAGTTGCGGAGATGCAGTGGCATTCTGCTGCTGTTGTTGGGGCTGCATAAAGTAGCCTGCTGGTTGCGGTTGGCGCTGGTAGTAGTCACGTTGATCCAGAGGCAGATCGTGCGGCGAGCCCATAGATTGACGGACAGCTTGGGGAGCCTGTGGAGGCGGGGTTGGTGCTGAATAGGGCGATTCCTTCAGCCGCATAGATGGCTGAGAAGGGGCCGACGATCGTGCATATCCACCAGACGAAGCCATTCCGTGCATCTCACCAATTGATGGCTCGCGTCGGAGTTGCGACGGCTGCGAAGTCATAGACTGGCGAGGTTGGGAGTACATCTGCTGCTGCTGCTGCTGCTGCTGTTGCATCTGTGGCTGCCCGTACGGAGTTCGATTATCAAATCCTGTCGGGGTATAGCTGCGAGCGTGGCCAATAGATGACGAGTGCTGGTGAAGAGGGTGCTGAGGTTGAGGGGGCTGTGAATAGCCAAGTTGCGAAGCTGTCGGTTGCTGCTGGGGTGGAGGCTGAGAAGTCATCTGTTGAGATATATGAGGGTGCTGTTGAGGGGCACTCTGCGCTGGGTGTGTTGAATAACGAGGTGGATGCAGAGGGTGTTGCGGTGGCGGTGTGCGTGTGTTTTGTATAGACGAAGTCGAGACATCGCTGGCACGCTTAGCGGGAGGTGGCCGAGGATCACTGGGCTCGTCGTCGTTGAGGAGGGACATGATATTCGACTTCCTAGCAGGTTCTGGCTGACGGACTGCAACGGGAGCTGGTTGCTGTGGCGGGGCGATCTGCTGAGGCGGCTGTGGAGGCGGCGCAGAGTACATCTCTTGGTTGGCAGGAGGAGCACTCATTGGAGCTCTAGGAACAGCTGGGGAAGGAGTAGACTTCAAGTCACGAGCACTTCCAACACTCTCGCCAAGGAATGGCCTCACGCCTGGATTGCTTCGAGGTTGATATTGCTGAGGATGGTGCTGAGGTGGTGCAGTTCGTCTAACTTCAGATGGAGGGAGTGGTTTAGGGGGTTCGGATCGTGCGTGAGGCTGATTTCCGGGCAGCATGGCAGCTGGTGTTGAGTATTGCTCATACTGGTTTGGATTCGGGGTCTCATTTTCTTGCTTCATCTGGAATTGATGATTCCTGTGCAAGGCTTGCTGGTCCCGGTGGTGCTGCTGCATCGCAAGTTCGCGTTGCTGAATGGCTCGCTTCTGCTCCTGCTCTCTTTGAATAGCCTGCTCCTGTTCTCTCTGTAGTTGTTGTTCCCTCTGCAGCTGTTGTTCCCTCTGCAGTTGTTGTTCCCTCTGTAGTTGCTGTTCGCGTTGCTCACGTTGCTGTTGTTGCTCTCTCTGTTCTCGTTCAAGTCTCAGAGCAGATTGCCTCTCTATTTGAGCTTCTTGAGCAACGATGACGGAACGCTGAGATACATCGTTAGGAACAATGGGACGTGAAGGTGAATCGGTTGAGAAGAATCCTATCGCTGGCCCTCTGGTAGGTCGAGGCTGCTGTTGGATTTGTTGTGGAGCTTGCTGAATAGGCTGTGGTGGCATGTGCTTATTTAAAACCGTCGTAGTTGCCGTGGCAGGTTGGATCTGAGGAACAGGTCCAGCTTGGGCCAATGCAGGAAAGCGTGAGTTCAGACTGGGTGGTTGAGGAGGTGAAACTTGAGACATGACAGAGTTAGGTCCGGGGGGTAAGAATTCCTCGGTCTGCTCCATTGCAGATGACGATCGCGGATGAGAGCCTGGAGTGACATCATAACGTCTCTTTGGAATGATAGTCGGGGTTGGAAGAGGACCTGTGGGTTCGTTACGTTCCCGCTTCTCGTCCGCCTCCTTGGCTATGATCTCCCACTCTTTCTTCCCAGAATCTACCTGGCGCTGGTAATAGTTCTTGACCTGTGTCTGGATGTTAGCGACACGCCGACTCTTGTTGCTGTCGGAAGGTACAGCAAGCCATTGTTGAAAAACGGTGGTGTATACCATTATATGAGTCTTGGAGGTCATCCACTTTGCAATTCCATGCCAGTCAGTGCCAAAATGCCTCAATAATGCAGGGAAATCTGTTTGCTCAGGAACGCTCCAGTAACTCGAGGTCTGTTGAATAGTTCTGCGATCCTGCGGAGCGTCGAAGCTCACAGGGGGAGCAGAGTCGAGACGCTCTTGTTGAGAAGGCGGAGGTGGCGGAGGAGGAGGAGGAAAATGTTGGGGCATAGGATCAAAGTTGATCGGCATGGAGGGATTGGGTCGCTCAATTGGGGCATATGGTGGTGCGAACGAGGGCTGGTTCGGTCCGGGGCCATCGAACTGAGAGGGAAAGCGAGCATTTCCACCCGGTGGGTCCCGCCGATTCTTCCATTCTGTGCCTCCCATTGACGTGGCTGGAGAATCCGCACGTTGGGTAGCGGCAGCGATGGGAGGAGCAGCAGCTAGAAGCTGGCTGTTCTTTGCTTGCTTGGAACCCTTCTCTCTGGGAGCCTTGGCCTTTCTCTTCGGTGGGGGAGCATCGGTGCTGGCATCTCCTTTTGGCGTCGAAGCTGCTTTTCGTCCTGGAGTAGGCGCTGGACTTGCTACCTCGCTCTCGCTAGCTGGGGTTTCAAATGAGAATGTAGGGGCAGCTGCTCTGCGTGGTCGTCCTCGTCTCTCTCCGCCTTCAGTGTCTTGAGTGTCTTCGGCGTCCTCTCGGGTTGGAACGACATCGGCAATCAAAGCGTTCGGCTTCGGATTCTTAACCTTTGGTTGTCTCGCCTTGCGCTTCTTGGGCTGTCGCTTGAGCTTGTCCTTGAGGTCCGATTTGTGCTTGATAAGATAGTAGTGCTGGATGCAGGCTTTGTAATCCCGTCTAGGCAGGGCAGCTGCAATCTTGCTCCACTGCTTTGGGAACTCGAGATAAACCCTCTCGAATATCTCAGTCTCTTCCTCAGTGAAGTTGTCGATGGGCTCTCCAAACTCAAGAATGGCGAATGATCTCTCAAAGGGGACTAGATGAGTCTTGTCGATATGCTGCATGCTCCTCCACTCTTCTCTGTCCCAAGCAGCATCGGGGATCGTAGCTTCCTTTGCACTTGCCGTCTTTGCTCTGGCAGCACGGTCTTCCTTCTCTTTGGTTTCCTTGGCTTCTAACTCAGACTCTCGAAGAACTCTTTCAATGTCGTGCTCAGTAGCCCACCGACCCATGCGAACTTTTCCCTCCGGCTTAGCCCCAGCAGACGGTACCGAGGATTGGTGTGGAGCAGCAGCCTCAGCAGCAGCCTGAGCTCTTGCCTTGGCAAACTTCTCTCTGCTACGAACTGCAATAGGATCGTCAGAGAAGTCTGTGAACCGTCGATACTCATGGTACTTCAACCCCCATTCGTCGCGCGCAACTTGTTGCTCTCTCAACTTGCGGTCTCTATCATCAATCAACTTTTGTCTGATTCTGGCCTCGACGTCAGGCTTTGGCTTCAAAGTTTCCAGAAATTCGTCATCCTCAAACCATTTCTTGTTACCAAAGTTCGGCAAACTTGAAATTGGAGGTGTCTTCATACGTGGTCTGACAGCTTCAAGCATTTCTTCATTCTCTGCCTCGGTCATGTCACCCTCGCTTTCAGAAAATACGTCCATCGGAACTGATTTGTGAGCGGTGCCATTTGTAGCGGGTTTTGGAGTAGGCTTGCGCGGCAAGTTTCCCTGGAGGGAATCCGAACCTTGCTCAATAGATCTCAGCGGGGCAGTTGGTTCGCGAGGTATGGAATCTGCTCGTTCCACGCTCGGAAGAGGGGTTCTTGCGGAAGGTAACGGAGCTGGCGCCGGGGTGAAAGCGCCATTGGTTATGACATCTGAAGGTTGCTTATCCTTTGGTTGTAGGGATGGAGTAGACGGACGGCTTCTGGCCGGAGCCTTTGGCTTCGCCGGGACTATTGGTGTAGGAGAACGACTTCTACTGGCACGTTTTGCTGGAAGATCTGGGACTGTTGCTGAACCAGGCGTTGAGATTGGTGCCACGACAGGCACTGGAACTGGCAATGGAGTAGATGCCGGAATAGAAACTGGAACGGATGGAAGTGGTGCTTCAGGAGCAACCTCCTCCACCTTGACTTCAGGTGCCACACAGGACTCAACTGGGATCGCCTTTCTGCTCTCAACTAAACGATCAATGGTGTATCGACGGAATGGCTTCATAAAGGCTGAAGGTGATTCGGGGCGTGGGTTCTGTGGATTTTCGACGTTGACTTTTGTTGTGTCGCCTTCAATTTTTGAAATCTCATCCTCGAAGTAGGCGTCGTTCACTTCGTCTTCTGATTCTGACTCAGATGCAACCTCGGCAACATCAGAGGCTGGTTGAGCGGGTGCCTCTGGACCATGTTTACCAACAAGACCTTGGCGAATAGAAGAGGAGTCCTCTTTGTCTTGTGAAGCAACCTCTGGTTCAGGTTTGGGAAGAGGGGTATTGGAATCATCAGCAGTGCCGAGGCTGTGTAGGTTGGTAGATTCTTTCTGATTATCAACCTGCGGTGGTTGATTGTTCATAGATTGCACAGTACTTTGTGGAATAGCATCAAGAGCAGGGCTGGGCTGTGTTTCCGGGGTGGTAGTCTCTTTCTGAACAGTGATGCTAGGCTTATACTGGACGGAACGTGAGAAGCCCCGAGCTGTTTTGGTTTCTCTGTCGGATCGAGGGGCGGTAGGAATTGCAACAGCTGGCAATGGTCCAGGGGTATCCGTGATAGGTGCTGTAGAACTGTTTTGGACATTCGAAGGTATAGGTGCTACCGCTGTTGAACCAAATGCTGGTACTTGTGGAGGAGGGGTTGCCGAAGGTTGAGTTCTGCGATAAGTAGGCTCAGGTGACCTACTTCTGCCAGAAGGCCTATGGAACCCATCTTCGTAGAAGTTGCCTCTTCCTCGTCCGCGTCCTCCTCGAGGAGCTCTGCCATATCCACGTCCGAATGGAGGAATCGAGTCCGAGCCAGGTGAGCCTCCAGATAATGGTCCGTCCCTAGAGCCCCGACGCGTGCGATCAATCTCAATATTTGGTGGAGCATCTCGACTATCCCGTGGACCGTAGTTTGGTGATCGTCCTCTGCCTTGAGGAGAAGATGCCCGACGACCTCTGTATGGTTCCCTTCCACCCCATCGCTCTCGACCTCGATCATCACGAAATTGTGGCGGTGGACCTCTGTCATCTCTCCTATCTCTGTATTCTCGATCAAGTTCTCGACCTCGATCCCGACTATCGTCCCGCCAGCCTCGACCTCTCCCGCGTCCTCGCTCGCCTCGAAAATCGCCCCGGTATCCGCCAAAGTCGCCTCGAAACTCGGAGTGACTGGATGCGCGAGGACCCGTTGGTGCATCTGGGAAACCCTTTGGGCCTCTCGGGGGATCTCTAGAGGAGTTGAAGTCCCGCGATGAGTCTCGACCCGCGGGTTCTCGGAATAGTTCTCTGTTTGACGTGAAGGAGCTGTGATTTATTCGTGCATCAGGTATAGAGCGTCTCCTCTCGCCGCCACGAGCCCCGTTCCCTCTGAACTCGTCTCGAGAATCATTATAGCGTCCTGGGGATTGATCTCGCGGGGAGCGTCGGGATTCGCCAGCGTCATACGAGCCCTGATATCTAGACCTTTTGAGGCTGTCAGCGGTGCATGCAACAGCGAGCAGTACCTCCTGCACAGTACTGTTTGCAGTATACTCACATTCATGTTGCCGGGCAGTGGCCCAAGGTATTAGCGGCTTGTTGGGGATGGGCGCCAGTGGTATGTTTTGTCCGCGCTGTGGAATGACCGAATAATGTCGTCAATTGAAGATCGTGGAGCCGTCAAGCGTCGCAGCGGGCTGCGGGCAACGCAGCAGATGTTGTAGTTCCCGAGTGAGCAAGTATCATAAACCCGTAGCAGAGCGTCGCAGTATTGTCGCTGCAGAGATTGACCGTGAAGGCGCGAAGACTGCGAAAGCTCAGCACGATGAGGTTGACAGTTGAAGGTTGAAGATTGAGGTTGATGAGCCTAGCCTGCTTGGATTTGGATCTCGAATCTAAAAGGGTTAGCGTCTGGCCGGATTTTAGCTTCTCGGCTAAGCCCAATACCCCTGTCGGTCTAGGCCTCCGCCTCCCTGCAGCCACGGCAGAACTGCCAACTGCCAGTACGATGCGGCTCCTAAAATTTTGACGCAACAACTTTCATCCATCCATCCTGGGCGGCGCATCAACACTTTGACATTGCCATTGTGCTCAGACCCAGATACGACATCAGGGGATCACAACGTCCAAGCATTTGCCAGCAGAGAAGGAAACAAACCCCAGATTACCTAAGGAATTGATATCCTGGATCTTGCATTTTCTCACCTGCAGCAACTGCTACTTTCTTCCGCCAAGAGACGTTGACTAGGAGCGAACCTAGAACCAAGAGTAGCTCATGCTCTAGAGGCTATTGTTTACTTCTCCAGCACCTGTTAGATTCCTGGTCTCTTGGTCTTGTTACTCTTAAGTGTTGAGTATACTTCTCCTCACTGTCTGGCTTACAGTCTACCTCTAGACTAGCAACAGTCAGGCTTGGCTATTTTGATCTCAAGTCTACTCCAAAGCAGGGGCGGTTAGCCCAAGCCACCAGGTAGTATCAAAACCCTCGATACCATCAGTCCAACTCACTGTTACTTCCACTTCACTTCCGTCATATCTCTCACCATGACAAACCAAACAGAAGCTTCAGGAGCACCGCCCTCCACAGTCACAGATGCCGTCCTGGTCCCCTCAAACGAGATGCCGGAGGGCTCTCAGAAAGTTGAGGAGCTTGACTTCAACAAGTTCGCAGGCCGTCCTATTACCGTGGATGATCTGATCGGCGGCATGAAAAATATGGGGTTCCAGGCTAGTTCGATTGGAGAGGCTGTCAGAATCATTAATGACATGGTATGTTACCATTTCTTCCTCGGATGCTGCATAAGGGAATATTCGAGCTTTCCTTTGAACACACGTCCCCAAGCTCATATTCTATTTCTTATACCACTTTCACTTCCACGTTCCCAGACTTTACTCTGCTCCAAGCAACCCTCTCTAACACCCCTCCCAGCGCACCTGGACAGACCCCCTCTCCCCCACCTCAAAAACAACCATCTTCCTCGGCTACACCTCGAACCTAATCTCCTCCGGCCTGCGCGGCACCCTCCGATACCTCGTCCAACACTCACACATATCCGCAATCGTCACCACGGCGGGCGGGATCGAAGAAGACCTAATAAAATGCCTCGGCGACACGTACATGGGCTCCTTCTCCACGCCCGGCGCCGAACTGCGTTCCAAAGGCCTAAACCGCATCGGCAACCTCATCGTGCCGAACAACAACTACTGCCTCTTCGAAGACTGGGTCGTCCCCATTTTAGATACTATGCTAGAGGAACAGGAGGCTAGTAAAGGCAAAGGAGAAGGGGAGGAGATCAACTGGACGCCGTCGAAGATAATCCACCGCCTGGGCAAGGAGATCAACGATGAGCGGTCCGTGTATTACTGGGCGTACAAGAATAACATCCCGGTCTTCTGCCCTGCCTTGACGGATGGGAGTTTGGGCGATATGTTGTACTTCCATACTTTCAAGGCTAGCCCGAGACAGTTGAAGATTGATATCGTGGAGGATATTAGGAAGATCAATACCATTGCCGTCCGAGCGCAGAGGGCGGGGATGATCATTCTGGGAGGAGGTATTGTGAAGCATCATATTGCAAATGCATGTTTGATGAGGAATGGGGCTGAAAGCGCGGTGTATATCAATACGGCACAAGAGTTTGATGGAAGTGATGCTGGCGCTAGACCTGATGAGGCTGTTAGTTGGGGAAAGATCAAAGTCGGTGCCGATAGTGTAAAGGCAAGTTATCTTCTCAGCGAATTTCTAACAGTACTTTTATTGGCTCTTTGTTGTGCTAACTAATGTACAGGTTTATGTGGAAGCCACTGCCTGTTTTCCCCTGATAGTTGCAGCAACGTTCGCCAAAGACGCAAGCAAAGCATGAAAAGCAGAAACAGATAAATTTTAAACGCCCAAGCAGTCGCGAAACTCGGTGGCACCCTCCTGGAAGTAATGCAAAATTAAGGGAAGAGGACCACGAAAGAGTAACAAAACGCCTAAGCTATGCAGAGAACACAAAAGGAAATCTATGGATGAGCAGCACTCGTAAAAAAGTTTGTCCAGGAAGAGAGTGGAGAGAAACAAGAAGAAAAAACACAATACCCGCAGTGATCCAAAGCGTAACTATTCAAATCAGAAAGAGCCAATGGTCGGTGGCGAGAAGCTGGGAAACGAGAGTCTAGAAGGAAAATGTGCATGCAGAAGCTGCCTTTCCCAGGAGACAGTTTCCGACCCCCGGCAGTGTGCATGTTGAATGCTACTGCAGCTCGTTATCCGACACTCGGGTTCAAGGGATGTAGTCCAGGTCATTTGTGTCCTCAGGCGGCTCGGGGGCGTCAAGGGGCGATGGCTCCTAGTAATATTGTTAATTAATGTTCCTTGGTCTATCAGAAAAGGAGAATGTCGAACCTTGACACGTCCACGTCGATAGCTTGGCCGGGATCTTCGCGGCTGTGAAGGAGCTTTGTTCGAACTATCATTGCGCAAACCTCCTTGGGAAATCCAATCGTAATCCCACTTGATCGTCGCTGAGTACTGACGCTGTTTCCGAGCCGATTCAGCAGCAGCATCCTCAATAGCAATCACATCCAAAGCCATTCTCATGCGAAAGTTATCCATGTCCTCCCGCAGCTGTTCGGATGTAACGTGAGGAGGCTCTAGAACTAGAGAGGGAGTCTGAACAACTATCTTCCTTGGTCTTCCTCTCTTTTTCTTCATGCGTGTCACCTTGGTTTCTTCTGACTCTGGGAGATAAGACTCTTGTCTCAGGGATTCTCGTTCCCCATCCCAACCGCGCTGTGACCCGTTAAAGTTCTTCAAGCCTTGATAATGCTCTTCTTCGTCACGCAGTCTTCGCTCCTCCTTTCGTTGTAGAAACTCATCCTTCGTTCGCTGTTGTTTCTCCTTAATATTTTTGAGTACTTCCTCCGCGGTAAGCTCGACGACGTCGCTTTGCTCGTCCACTACGTCTTCTGCTAGAACTCTTGAAGCGCATTCAGATTCTGGAGCTCGAATTAGCTGTGCTATGCGACCGTATGGGCTCATTCGTGGGGAAATTTTACCTTGGGATTCGTCCTTGTGCTTACGGGGACGGCCTCGACCTCTCTTTTTTGTTTTGTCTTCTGCTTTGCCGTACTGCTCTGCGTTTTTGCCGCTTATTCTCCTGTGTTGCTTGTCCCATGTTGTGGCAATGTCTGAAGTATGTTGCTGAAAGGAGCTATGAGTGCTTGGAGGAACATAAGGATGGGCATAGGGATTGACATATGGAGGAGCATGTGAAGGAGCAAACGGAGGGGCATATGAAGGAGCATGCGAAGGAGTATATGTAGGAGCATATGTAGAAGCAGGCAGAGGAGCATACGGAGAAGCATCTGGAGGAAGGAGACCCGAATATGGCGGACGACGATTTAAAGGGGTTTGAGGAGGTGGTGGGTGCTCCACGGTGACTCGGTTCATTCCACTGGGGCCATGCAAACCAATATCTGAATGTGAAGCTGAAGGAAGGGAACTCGAATATGGCAGATGACGAGAGAATGGGCCTCGGGGCGGAGGTGGGTGGTTCGTATTAACTCGATTTGTTCCGTCGGGGCCATGAAAGACATTGTCTGAATATGCATCTGGAGGAAGGAAACTCGAATACGGTTGACGCTGAGTTACAGGGGGTCGAGACGGGTTCCAGTCGTTGATGACTCGGCTCATTCCATTGGGGACTTGCACATTTTTGTCTGGATATGCCTCTCGAGGAAGGAAATTCGAATATGGTTGAGGATGAGTTGAAAGGGGGTGAGGCGGAGCTGGGTGGTTCATATTGTTTCGGCTCAATCCACCGGATTCTTGCACAACATTATCTGGATGCGGAAGAAGTCTTGAATATGGCGGACGACGAGTCAATGGGGGTCGAGGCGGGCGTGGTTGGTTAATGACTCGGTTCGTTCCATCGGGGTCTTGCACAACATTGTTTGGATTTGCATCTGTGCAGGGAAGAAGTCAGTACATGGTAGCGGGTATCATTTGCATGGGTTTGGGAGCCCTCTAATGCTTGTCTATATTCTCTTCGAGGTATCTTCCATTGGGGATATTACTCACAAGGGTCTGTCCGGTTTGGGTTCTATTTGCTTGATTAGTATTTGCTTGTTGGGAATTGGTAGATTCTAGCGGCACAAGGAAGAACGAATGCAATTTTGTTGGATAGCAATCAAGCTTACCATGAGGTAGGCTGGAGGGCCATTGTATTCGTACTTCATAGATGGGTAGGTCTTCTTGCGCTTCTGACCCTGATTTGGGATGGCTTCCTGGTTACTCAACTTGCTGTCCGCACGCATAAATAGGCCTTTATCGCTGTGCGCCATCCCGGACAGTGTGCAAGCTGTTGGCGATCAACGAGGTTGTTGATCACGGCCGGAGCCAGATTTGAGTTTGGCGGCTGCTTTCTTTTGGACCCTGGGAGCTTTGGGTGCTTTGGCGCCTTGGGCAGCTTTGGGAGCTCTGCGCTTGACTGAACGAGGATTTGATCCGTTGTTGTTGTTGGTGGTGGCATGCGAATTCGAAGTGGAATCGTTGCGAACAACTCGGACTGGGAGAGGCGGTGGAGATGGCCAGTAGTGATAGTGATTGTTCTCTGGATCGTCCGCAGCGTCGTCTACTGTGTCTGCTGTGCCTTCTCGGTCGAAAGCTCGAGGCTCAGCTCTATGCTCAGGAGCGGGTGTAGGTGTAGGTGCAGGTGTAGGCTCAGGCGTTTCGGTGAGGCTAATATGATGATTTCTGTCCAGCGTTTGTCTGCGAAGGTCGAGGTCAGTGTCGCCGTTTTCTTCGCCTCCATCGGTCCTTCCCTTCAAGCCCAAGTTATTCAGCCAGCTGGGAGGTGGCGGGCTCGGAAGGTGCATTCCTGTTCTGCTTTCTTGATTCGACATTTTGTCGTGCAGAATAGTCATTGGTGCGAGGGTTACTAACGTGTTGCCAATGTCCCGCCGTTCTGCTTCCAGCCCTTCGATTCTCTGTCTTTTGGCGGCTCGTTCTTCACGACGGCCCTCCTCCCCTTCAATCATGAGCATAAGCATATCGCTAGCCACCAAAACATCGGCGTCAATGTCTAGAGGAAGTTGACCCCTGAGATGTAAGCGTATTCCGGCTTCTGAGCAGAAATTCTGGGCAGCATTCTTAGCCTCAAGCTCACGCTCTGCTTTGCTCTCGTCATCTGTCATAAGACAGTCCAGGTCAATTTTGGCGGTGTCCTCTGGAGATGCGGTATCTTGAGTTGCGGCAGGCCCCTCTTGAGATGTAACAATGTCCTCTCCAGTTACGATAGTCTCCTCTTGTGATCCAGTAGAGTCCTGTTGGCTGCTTGATCCGTTGTTTGACAACGGGGTACGTTTACCAGCAGATCCGTCAGCAGTGCTTCGAGGTGTCGAAGGACTCGTCATTGACGAAACGCCGTCCTCTCCTTCTTCGCTGCTATTGACAGGAGACTTGGTGACCGTGGATGCTCTCTCCACAGTATCATGCAATGTGCCAGGTTGGGCGACGGCTTGGTCTTGATCTTGATCTTGATCCTCAAGCGTGGAATTCAATCGATCCTCTTGGGGTTCTCCTTCAGTGAAATCTGCAAAATCTGCAAGAATCGATTGCAGTGAACAGTCTTCCTTGCCTTCCATGACTGTATCCTTCAGCGAAGATACTGGAGAATGTTGCTTTGACGCGTTGTCTTTGCTGTCTTCGAGCGTCATGTTGCTTTTGTTTTTTTAATGGGTTTGTTTACTCGGTAAAATTTTCGGCTTGCAGGGGTCTGGTTGGCTAATGATACTGAGGTAAACACTACTTTTGAATTAAAGATTGATGCTCGATGATGATGTGCGAAAGCTGAAAGTGTAGAGGAGGAAGACACAAGGGTTTATTAAAAGTATGTGGGAGGCCCTAAGTTTAAGTCATGACATGGAAAGCGCTCTAGAGGATCGTGAGGGAAGGAGCACGTGTGGTAACGGCAACTTGACATCACTCAAGGCTTAAAGCGTCCATATTTAAGCATCTAGACCATTGAATAGTGCTAAATTTGCCTAATTAATGAAGTCTTCTATTTTCCTCCATGGTTCTGTTTTTAAGCCCCGTTTTGTTTGGCCGTGGGTTGGGTAACTGAACTCCAAACGTGGACACACTCGGCACACTAGCCAGAAAAATACTGGTGAATATGCCACATATTATTATAGCGCCAAATTCCTGCAGCTTACCGTACTTATTTGCAGCCTACTGATTCAATTCCTTGGCATGATCAAAGTAGGGCATTTCTTTTAGGGCTGAATCAATTGTTCTTTTGTTCTTCTAGTGTGCTATGATAGTCTAAGATCAAGTGATTGGAAGTCACATGCATGTCATGGGAGTCAAAATTGGAAAGTCCTCAATCCAGCCAGCATCCACATTGACACGTCACTTGCATCTGAACACGAGAGAACCAGATATCATACTCAGATACAGAAAGGCGAAACATTGGCAAATTATACTCAGATAAAGTGAAAGCTAGAAGATAAGCCTAAAGAAGTTACAAAGTCCCATCTACGCCACACCATCCTTTCTATCACGAACTCTAAACTTGAACATCTCATTACTCGGAACACTCCCTCTATCCCTCAGCATCTGAGCCGTCTTCTCCCCTTCCACAGGAACTCGATACTCCACCTGCACCTCCTTCCCACCCTCGCCCTTCGAAACAGGATATGGGAAAGGTAAAAACTCCGGCATCAAACCCAGCTGTCTGAGCAGCGTCCCTTGATCCCACGCAATATGCTCGTGATAAAGTCTGTCCCCGCGAATATTCACAATCGCGGTAAACGGCACAGAAGCTTTCTTGAAAGTGGGTGGAACACCGGGAAGTCTGTAGTAAATCATCAGCGTTTGTTCCACCACCACATTCTCCATCCACCATTCACAACCACATCAAAACAAACCCAAAAGAACAAAACAAACAAAATAGGAGAGGAAGGTTAAGAGGGAGTGAGAGAGGGCAAGAAAGATCAAAACTCACAACCAATCAACCACACTATCGTGCGTAAACCTAAACAAAAACTCATCCACAACCCTATCCACGCCCGTGGTCCTAGACACCAGTTCCAGCTCCGTATCCTGCGAATTCGCAAAGATGAAATTCTCTCTATAAAACCTCGTCAACTCCTCTCGGCCCACCCCGCCCGTGAGCGTCGGGATGTGGTTAACGTAGGGCTCTTGCACCATGGTACTCATCGTCCATTCCACGCTGCGGTCCTGGAACTCGTAGTACGTGTGCTCTTCCCAGATGGCTTCGAGGTCGAAGATGGGCCCGTGCATGTGTTTCTTTAGGAATGTTAGGTTGCGCGTGTGGCTCACCGCTTCGACGGTGTAGTTGAATGTGGGTTGGAAGGGGAGTGCGAAGGAGCTGGATTTTGTGGAGGGGTAAAAATATTCTGTTATTGCCTCTGTGCGTTGTGTCTTCCTGGTTGGAGATCCTGGGAAGTGGAAAAGCAGTGGAACCGTAGCGGATGAAGATTGCTCATCGGTGGAAATCAGGTCTTCTGAGTCTGCGTAGATGACTGCCCCCACAATCTCAGGAAATGATGAGATATACCGGGATGTCGCACTCCAGAGACTTGGCTCATATACAACAACTCCTATTCGTTCTTTCTGATCACATCTCTCACATGCTTTGAGAGCATTAACAGCCTCTCCCAGAATGTTCTCCCCAGATCCAACTAATGCCGAGCTCTGGATCTCAACCACGATATATCCTTCCTCAGCCCATTTCATGAGAGGAGATGGGATCCCCGCTTCAATACTCAACTGCTTGTCGTGATCAGGCACAAGAATGATAAGACCGGGTCCAGATCCACGTCGTGAGAGGGGCAGTAACAGAGAAAGACCTTTACGGATTTGCTTTAATTGAGGCTGTGGGAGAGGGGGTGCAGGTTTTGTAATGTCGCCATACATTTTCGACATGGCTGAGATATCTGGCTGGTGCAATTTTCTGAAATGAGGGGGGAGGGACCACGAATGGGCAGTTCCAAAAAGTGCTTCGATACAAGCTCTTTTGTATTCGGATTGCTTTGTTTTTTGATCTGTCCAATTGAGCCTCTTTATTGAATCTGTGTAGAGCTTATCTGTTGATGTTGATTCATCATGTCGTCGTTGCTGGTGCATTATCCGCTCGCTTGCCCATAACCGACCCGCAATGAAGAGGTGTGCTCTCCGTGGTGCGATCGACAAGCGCACCTTACCACATTGGGACCCCTCATTGAGGGGTCCCGATGCAGTAAAGCGCGGTTTCTAGGGTGGTTTCTTCTATCCTCAGTTCCCATCATATCATCTTCAAACCTCCGCAACTTCAATATGAGTTCCTAAGGGCGAGTACATTATTTTGAGAAACACATCATAAAGGTCGCTATAGCCACGTTATAAATATATATCTTAAGAATAATATAACAACCTTTAATAAGACTAGTAATAGTAATTCCGGAGTAGTATAATTAGTTAACTTAATGTGTCGCCTAAGGGGGTAATTGTGAAGCGAAATGACAATCATAAGGGGACAACTAAGGTATCACCACCAACACCCAGCTCTAGAGAAGCGAGCTGATTCTATCAATGGAAAACAGTGTACTGAGGTATATTTAATCGATATATGTATTCTCTCACAAGAAAGAAATCCTGCCCATTTCCACCAAACCTACACACATTCATCAGACCTTCGTCTCTCCGCCTCCTCACAAAGTCATCAATTAGCGCTATACCCCAGCCTGACTCGCATCAACCAGCGGCCTCGCGAGTTGCAAGAACCCTTCCACCAACGTATACGGCGCCGGATCATCCCTCAATGATCCAGTCTCCTGTCCAACCTCGAGAGCGTTGTATAGTGGTCTTATATCTTGACCCGGCGGAGTGGCGTTGGAATCGACGTAGGGTTGGAGCCAATTCCACATTCTGTAGTTTTTTTGTCAGTACCTTAGTATGTCATTGGTTCTCGAGAAGGAGAATAGGGGGAATTGGGAAAAAGAAGTGATAGGCAGGGAGAAAAAGAGAGATGGTAAACGGAGTAGAGTGAGGGAAGGGAATAGGAAACGTACCCTTTCCCACCAGCAATCGGCAACTTAATCGGGAACGCATCTTCCTTCTTACTGGGATCAGTCATTGCGTTGCTATCCTGCTTCTGCACCCATGAGTCGGCATGCAGGGGTGCATTGTCGTTGTACTCTTTGGGCACGTCTTTCGTTACTAGGATGGGGCCGAGGGTGAAGAATGCCGCTGGAAAGAATCATTAAATGTTAGACTTAGCATTTAGATAGGAGCGCAGCGCGGGAATGCGAGTTGAAGAGGAAAGGGAGGGTAGAGACGAACTCATATTCTTCATAGCAGCCTCAAGCGACCAGCCCGGTAACTGAAGAGTCTTAATCGGGAGAATACCAGTGTATAGATGCAATGGCGTATATGGATCAATTAGCAGCGTCTTCACGAGAAACTTCGATGCCTTCTCCTTCAGCAGGCCCCTCGTATCGTCCACTTTCGTCGGATCGATGAAATACGGGGTCAAAGTAGGGAACGTGTCCGGCTCGATCATCTTCCGTGGATCTTTCGCGTCGATTGTGGAATCAGCGGAAGTCTCAGGGTAGGGATATGTGTAGATGGTTGAGAAATCAGTGGTTGCGGTGCTGGCGGGTGCGGTGTATTTGTTGTCGTCTGTATCCCAATAGCAGACTACGCCATCGAAGGGGCGCTCTTTCTGCTGGAATTAGTCCAATATATCAACATCAGATGAGAAGAGGTGAACTTACATCTCCAATCTTAACGGGAAATTTATATTGGCTCATCAAGTCTTCTTCATAGCCTTCCTTAGGCTGCGCACCCAAAGTATGCTGCGCTTTCATCGGCGGCTCCGCAAGTTCGAGCGACCAGCCGACATTGACCAAAGCAAGTGGTTTTCCAACAATGGCGTTTGCGTATGCCGAGTATTGAGAGGGTGGGAAAGGCATGTTGCCAATGGCGCCGTTGATCATACCCCACATTGCACGGAGGTAGGCCTGCGCTTGTGCTGTCTTCGTAGGATTATTCGGATCACCTTTCATTTCAGCAATCAGGTCGACAAGCTGCTTGGAAACGAGCTTGCTGGCTTGGTCTGGTGGCGGCGAGGCGAATGGTGCCCATTGCAAGCTTGTCACAGTTCCGAAAGGACCACCGAAGGTTAGCGCTGTGTAGAAGATGCCGTCGCCGGTGAAGAATTGGAGAGATGAGTCTGGGTAATTCACAACGATCCCTGGGATAATATTAGTCGAGTGTTGGAATAGTGACTTTTACTCAAGACTTACAGCCAAATATTGGATTGTCCCAATCGTTGCACGTGGTCCAAGGCGGTGATGCTAGCTTCCCACTTTGGTCGAAGTCTTTCCTCAGAAAGCTTGCATTGATTCTTGAAGCCTGATTTATGGCTGGCGTGATCTGAATGAACGGGCTTAGAACCATTCCAGAAGATGTCGGTTTGTCAGTTGTCTCAACGGTCTTGAAAACAGTATTCAGAGTGTTATCACTAAGCACAGTAGGGCAAAGTTGGTCCGCAATACAAGGATGAATGGCGAACTTTGGGGTGTCAGGTGGTATTCTTGGTTTTCGTTCTGGCAAGGGCCACGAGATTGCCTGCCCAAACTTGTCTACTATCGTGATCTTGGTAATGGCTAAGTGAATGTCAGCACATGACATGAAACTCGGCTTCCTGCAATTAAATTACCTAGTTGGCCATGCTGCACGCCCTTGAATGGCTGGAAACTCGCTCCTTCAAAGTCCTCCAGTGTCCCATATGGAGTCCTTGCGGTCTCGCTACCCATCTGCAGGATCATCTGCTCCGCTAGATCGGCAGGGAAACCAATCTTCGTTATAATATCCTTAGCTTCACCGAGAACCTTAATTCCTTCTCCTTGTTGTCGAACATTCGGCTTGACATGAGAACCTGTTCCTAGTGTGAGGAGGCCATCTGTAAACCCCATCAAGTCACCGCTGATGAACTTCAATCCCTCAACCTTCTTGACGAAGTCTTGCAACTTTGTTTTGTCAAGTTTTCCATTCAATTTTTTAGTGCCGTCTGGTGCCGTGACCTCCTGCTGCAGACCTTGTGGAACATTGACTCCTGCAACATCCAGGACTTGTTTCACGATCGCTGCCAGAGCGAAGGATGGTTGAGGCAATACCAGTATTCTGCCAGAGACTGCTCTCGAATCTTGGTCGCTCAGTTTGGAGGGTTCATGCAATGGGTCAGGATTAATATATCGTATCTGCGGCTGGTTATTGTTACTCATGGGCGAGTTGCCAAGAGCCACGGCCCACTGGGAAGCATCGACATTGTAGAACATGGCTTCCCATTCGACGAAGATTGGACAGAATGGCTGACCAGTCCAATTTTTAAAGCCAATCTGAGAGCCTCCAGCCCCAACTTTGGCTTCATTCAGCAGCTTCTCGATGGTTCCTTTGATCGTTCCAGAAGTAGTCGGCAAGTTCAAGTTGTTTAGAATCTGAGTTATTTGCGAGTTTGATGGGGCTTTGACGTCTCCATCAAAGCGAATTTGAAGGTAGTCCAAGAAAGCTGCTGGCCAACCAGAGTCAATGCCAGCCAGTAAAAGCGTTGGATCGGTCCTCTGCTTGAAGGCATCACCTGCAACCTTCTTCACTAGGATCTTCGGAGTAGCAGGCTTATCAGGCACGATATCTTTGATAGCGGTTTCTAGCCTGCTTTTCGTGTTCAAGAGCGACTGGATCACACTTGTGTCCCCATCGTGCTTAATGCCTTTACCATCAGCTACTTTCTCGGCTCCTAGTAGCATCCTCATCTTGTCGAAATATTGACTTGAATTTTCTCCGTTCTTTACGTCTGAGCAGTACTTAAAGAACTCTGCAAATAGCTCCCAGTTCTTGAGAGCAAGCATCCTATCTGTGATGTCTAACTGTTGTTGAAGCCTATTCAAGTCATTCAAGTAGTCAAGTTCCGTCTTGCCGTCACCGTCCTTCGTGATGGTGTCAGGAGACTGAGGAGGGCTGTTAGGTGTCTTTTTCTTATCATAGTGCCATGAGAAGCCACCTAATGCGGTCCGGAAGCTTTGGCCAGATATCAAGTCATGAGCTTTGATTCGAGAATCGTAGTCATCAGCTACATACTGTCAGCGCCCAAATTGATGACTTCGTCTCGTAGATTATCAGAATAAAGTTTTGATCGACACCCAGCCCCCTTCACAAGACTCAAGTTCATCTCGAACTTGAGTGAATCGTCTCACTCCCCGCAATTGACAATTAGTGGGAACAGAAACATGAAAAGATGTTTCTTACAGGTTGCATGAAGCAGTTCTGCCATATCTAGGAGATTTTTTGCCGCATCGATAGGTATGCCGCCCAAGATATTCTCGCCGTCGGTCTTGTCATCTCGATGCGCGTGCAGAAATGTGAGCACTGAGTCCAAAGGCGTCACACCGACAGCAACAGGTTCCATAGCGGTGCTGCCGTTGGGGTCAAAGTTCTCGGCATACTTGTCGGCATCTGTGGTCGGACGAACATTCGCATCATATACGACATTGTATATTACACCGTGAGAAAGTAGAGGTACTTTGTCTTTGAGATCTTGCGTAGGCTGATCAGTGCCATCGGGCAATTTGCAGAAAAAATTCTCGACCCTTGCGCTTAGCGTGCCTTTGAGGCCTTTTGCTCCAAACGGCGAATTTTCAGCCGAGTCATGCCACCCTACGACAATATAGTCGCAGGTCGCTTGTTGAAGATATTTACCCGGCTCATACTCGAAGTTGTCTTTCATGGAGAAAACGTTGGGATTATGAATAGTATAATCAGCAAACACCGGATTCGAAGAGTTCATCACGCTTAGGGGAACACGATTCGCAGTTGTCTCCGAGTATTGAGTCGTCGCCAAACTCTTAGACTTGTAGCCGATATACTTCTCAGCTTGGCTGTGAAGAAGATTCCCGGAAATGGTAACATCTGGGTTCGAGTCGTATGCCAGAAAAGGAGTGACCTCGGTCTCGAGATCGATATCCCCTGGAAGCTCTTCAACTTTTTGCAATCGATCAGATTCAATGACCCAAGCATCGATAGGGGGTGGATTTGCTTCAGGAGGTAAATGGGTTTTCAACACCCTGACAATAAGCCACCTATTTGGCACGAGCCGAAAAGTGGGATTTGAATTTGGTGGAATCGCAGACTTGTCATCAGGATCCGTCCTCTGAGCGCCGTCAGCACCGCTGGATCCCGTTCTGTAGCCCCGAGGTAAAGACCAGTGAAGATAGACCCCAAGACGAGACTGGATCACAGCATCTCCACTCTTGGCAAAATCAGGCTTTGGGTCTTTGATGACAACAGGATTGAGATCAGCGGAATATGCTTGGGAGATACGAGGATTCACACTGGCTGGGCGGCTGGTATGTAAATCCACTGGCGGCAAGACATCATGCTGTTGAAAGTTAGCTTGGCGAGATATCTGAAAGCGGAAAATATACCTGAATGACTGAATTATCGAGCCGAAGACCAACATAATCCGGCTGTGTGATGGGAGCTATCAGCACTGTTTTACCAGTGGTATCAACCACTGGCTTGTTGAGAACGAAAGCATCAAGGTTAATTGGAACACAAATAGGGGTCGCCATGATTCAGGACATTTGGAGGAGGTGATGCTATCTGTACAATCAATCAATTGACGATGATGTCAAGGATTTGATGTAGTTGAACCCTCGTCCCGTGCCTGTGAAGTTCCAAACAAACACTTACTTTACGAGCGACTGGTGCCCAAGCCTAAGATGGCTCTCCGAATGCTAAGCAATTCAAATTCACACACCCACAGAAAGAGCTCCAACTCATTGCAAAAACCACATGTGCACATGCACACTGAATCGAGAACGAACCGGAAGATGCCACGCCCGATGGATGCTCAGGCAGCCTGCATTGAAGTGGACAGACGGTCGCATGCATATCGTGAAGCTTACTCGTGCGCATGGTGGGGAGCTTGTCTGACACATGTTCTAATCGAACATACGGTTAAGGGTAGCGTGCAGGAGCTGAAATGCAAAGGATTGAAAAAGCGGCGAGTGGCTAGAAACAAAGCTTAATTTGACCTCGGTACATCCCTCTGGTCCGTGCAGGCGGCACTGGCAATATGCATCCCAGCTTTTTCGGCAATCATGTTCGTTCTTGTTCTGCTTGATTTGGACACATACATTGGAGTTAGGGCGGCAAGGCTCATGCTGATGCTACCCAACCATCCAGAGGCTTTTTCAGCCTTCTCCTAGCCGCGTGGCTTGATTCCGGCTCCCTTATTTTTCAGCCGTGCTTCTGGTATTACGCGATGTTTACCACAATTGTGATGCTACAGTATGTCACTGCCTGCTTTCTTTTGGCCGACTGACCCCTGATCGGTATTCATATCCAACGCGCCAAGAATTGAGGCTGCTTACTGATTTTGGACAGACAGCTAGCCACCCAGCAGCCCTAGCAATTCTAGATTCCTGTGCTGCAGAGCATCCTGATCTCACGATAGCAGGGGGATCTGGTCACGTTCTCGCCCGCTGTTGAACGATTCAAGCTTCCGACTTCAGTTCAGTTGCTTCAACATTGACGGCTTGAATCTCTGAATAGCTTCACCATTTCGTTCTCCAGCAGCCACAATGCGTCGCAGGGCCCTCGCCACCTCCATCTTCATCTTCGCACTCTCCATCATCTCCACAACCTTCGTCCTTCTCGCCCTAACCTCCAAACGCTGGTCTGTCCAAAAGTACTACATCAACGACGTCAACTCTCCCGGCCTCGGCGCCACCTGGACCAGTCCAATCTGCGTTGCGAACAAATCACCCTTCTACCGGTGCGACGCCCCGGTGATAAACACCACCGCACACCCCAACACCTGCGTCGTTCCCAACTGCCAATTCTACCGCCCCTATGGACGAAATAAAACGAGCTGCAGACTGGCAGTTGAGACGGTCGGCATGGATCCCGACAATGGGTTGATTGCTGGGGCGCAGGAATGTCAGGATGTGCATTATACGGGGAATCTGCAGATTGCCGCGAGCGTGTTTATCACTCTCGCCCTCATCCTGCTCCTCCCTATCACAGCTGCAAACATCCTGCTCACAACGTCCTCGCACCATCCAGCGGGCGGGGCTGCTCCCACTGCTGAATCTGCGGCGACGGAACCCAGCACGACCAAAACCCACCACCCTGACCACAATTCCAACTCAAACCCTCACCACCGCCCGCAATACACACACAGATTCTCACCCTACACGCCCCCCATAGTCCTCTTCACCATCTTGAGTCTCTACATCGGCGTCATTCTTCAACTCATTGCCCAGTTCTTCGGGGTGCTGGGATTAACGATCATCGCAACACCGGACCAGTTTCAAGCGGTACAACATGCAAGTGGAGTGTTGGGAGCCACGCCGTGGGTCATCGATAAAGCGCTCGCGACCTATGCTACGGTGGCGTGGACGAGTGCGCTTGCGTGCGCGGTGCTGGTATCGAGGGCGTATCGAATGCCGCGGTGGGATAAATTCTTCTAAGAGATTGGCGTTGTGGTTCCGTGGAGTGAACGAAGATGTGACCGCGCGTGCATGAAGGGGAAAGGAGCCCGGTATGTGATATACGAGTAATGGGAGCAGTTATTGGCGTCTTGTCGAGGTAACGAAAAATGGTTGCTGCATCAAACCGGTTTCAACTTGAATCTAACATCATCGTCTCTGTCTTGAGCATATCCGGTTTCACATATTTCTTCATTTCAACGTGCATATATGACATGATATACGAAGGCGGGCGGCATTGAAATCCGGCCATTTAAAAGCTTGGCGAACACCACAAAATACCATCGTTTTCAAAAGCGTGCATCTGAGAAACTCTACTATTAAATATCATATAAATAAAATATTTGCATTTATTAATGTCGTGAAAACGTGTGGTAACTTTGGAAGTCGAGGGTCTTGCTGCGACAAACTCTCGCTTAATCAGATGGCCGGTTTTCAATGCTGCCCGCCTTCGTAAAGGAGAGGAGAGAAGAAGGGTGAAGTTTAGCGAGAAAAGGGGGGGATACTGCTAGTATTGATATAGAACTCCACGCATGATGTGTACATATTTCAAACCACATTCCCCAAAAGGTCCTTCTCAACTCCATCCTTGTGTGGATCGATAAACTTCTTGACCGCCACAAGCGGCAACACCTGCAGAGCTCCATGCGGTCCTGGCCTCGTCTCCCCATCCGTGATAATCGTGCTTTCGGTGCCGTCTCTCATAGAAATGTACTAAAATCATCATCAGCTTCAGCACCGTATATTCTAGCTCTCTCGCGTGATCCAACAACAAATCTAGGAGCTCAACTCTCCAAAATGACATTAAGAAACCAGCGGAGCAACATACCGTCTCCCTCAGTACCAACTTCACAATGCCCCTCCCCTCGATGGCCACTCTATTAAGCCCCTTGCCGTTCGCGTCAATCTGCGCGACGTTGACATTTTGACTTAGTCTGATGGGAGCAATTGGCACCTCTGCCAGCCGAACAGAGGCATCGGCTGTGGCCCCATCATTCTTCAATACCAACGTTGCATCCTTCTCCCCAGATCTCGGGATGAGTTTTACGCCCAACACTGGCCCGCCTCCGCTATCTTTAGAGTAGTAAAGCGTTGGCACGAAGCGCTGATTCCGCACCATGCGTACCCCGGGACCTTTATACCCCCCCATCGGGAGGAGCGGCTCTCTCACCTTATTATTCACCGCGAGATCTTTATCGTCTGGGGAGATTGGCATCTCAACACTGAGCTCCTTGAGCCGGAATAATGGGGAGGAAGTGGGCAGTTTCCGACGGATAGCGATGATAATGTCGTACAGATTCGTGGTGTTGGTAGGCAGGTAGTCGAGCGGCGCGTATACAGGGTTGTTGTTGAGGATTTGAGGGGTGGGGGGAGGAGGGCGGTAGTCGACATGTAGAAGCAAAGTGAATTGGGCAGTGGGGATAACGCCTGGGCCGGGGGTGGAGGTGGTTTTAAAGGGGGGAAAGGTGAGGATCGGGGTGCTATTTAGGCGAGGTGGGATGGAGATTGGGTTGGATGGGTTGGGGGAACCGGAGGGGAGACTAATTTTGGCGGGGTCCACGGTAGTGCGTTCGATGAGGCGGTGGGAGGGAGAGTTGGAATCCAGTTGTCCTTGGGGGTCGTGGGGTTGCGGGTCAGGCGTGAGCCCGGTCCAGAGTTGGCGGGTGTACGTGGGATAGGGGGTGTGCCCGGTAGGTGGGTCCCAGGTTTCTCTGTTTGGGGGTTGGTGTTGTGTGGCTTTGGGTTGGTGAATGATTAGAGCGTCTGTTGTGGTTAGCTATAATAAATATATAGCTTGTTAAAGCGTGCGTGAACCACTTACATGCTGGATCACTGAGTTCCATTCCAAGCATGCTAGCATTGGGCACGGCGTCAGTATACATCTTCGGGTATGTTTTCGAATCCACCAATGTCTGATTCACAACTTTCGCTATCGCAATCGGATCAATGCAACGTGTCTCGCTATTGTAGAAAGATTTCTGGTCAGCCTCTTTCGGCTGCTCGTCTGGTAAGGGATCGTCAGGACCGGTTTTTGGCAGGAGCTTCCATTCTCCGTGTTCTCCCGTCCCTTCCGGAGCATCTGCCTTCGACGTGTACAGCATTCTGACCAGCAGTTCTGCTGTTATTGTGCCATCAGGATGGACCTTCAATGACTCGCCCATGGAGTATCGTTGCTGATGAGGTGGTTGTGCTATCTTGATCTCAGCAATCTCCTCAGGAAGGCAATCCAGCAAGCAGAGAACCGTGAAGTCGTCCATTTTGGTCAATCTTAAGACAGGATTGCGTGGAGGCACTGGAGGTTTACTCTGGTCCTGTGAAGCGTTGATAGTGTCCTCCTTGAATGATTTGGTCGTTGGGTCGAATAGCCAGCACGTGACAGTAATCTTCAAATCTGGAATGGCCTTAACCACTGAGGACCTGAAGACGAACCCAAATCGTGGAACGGGAGGAGTAACACCCTCTAGAGGATGGATATTGCTGCTCAGATAGAAGTTATAGACTTCCTTAATTCGAAGACGTGTAGAGTCGTAGTCTGGCTCTAAGTGGTTGGCACAGCTCAAAGCACCATCAAGGAAGCAATCAATCCATGCATTATCGATATAGAAGAACCGAAGAGCTTCTGGTGGAAGGTTTGGAACGATTTCTTTGCCAGCTTCTGGTTGAGCTCGAATATGGCTGGGCTCAGGGAAAAGATAATGCGCTGTAGATGTGAGTTGACGGACACACAAAGGAAAATGCGTCGAATAGATTGCATGGAAAGGGAATGATGTCTTCCATACCTGGGATATGAGCAAGATAAAGACAGTCACTGATCCAGTTATGGATTAACTCCCAGTCAGCATTGACCGCTTGCGCGAGTTGAAAGTCATTATATAGTGATTCACCATCGACTGTGCTTGAGTATCGGTCCACAGCGAGCTGTATTGCTTTTGCCATTATTGGAGCCACTGCGGGATCCGAAAGTGGGGGAGCAACAGCATCTGTAGAATGTGGGTTGACACGAGAGACATCTCCAGTGAAAGTGCTTGGCAATGCATGCGCCGCATCGATGGCTGAGGCTGTTGTCGACAAAATTGCTCTAGGTGTTGCTATACCATTGGTAAGCAGCCTCGTGTTGGAAGACGCTTTGGTCCAAACGAGACTTCGAAATCGTAACAAAGCTGCATTGAATGGAGAGTCTGCAATAGCTGCAAGCTTTCCCAGAGACCAGGCTGATGAGTAAGTGAGATCCATTATGCCGAGATCCCGGTCGAAAATTTGGTAGTCTTTGCCAGTCATGGACAGTTTCGGCCACTTCTGAGCTTTGGCAGGTACAACGGGGGTTGGAGCAGCCACTAAGGGACCTCGATTGAAAGCTACCGTCTCCTCGCCGGTCGCTGTTCTCCATCTAGACAAAGTATATGACTTGTTCAAGCGATCATGAAGGAGCTGTGCGGCTTTATGTAAAGCAGGTGTGCTCTGCTGAGTTTGCAAGATGTTGGCAAGGGATGCCTGTGGGGGTTTCAGAAATTGGGTGTCATGTGCAATAGCTCTCATGGTATCCGCAAAGTTTACACTTTCTGGGATGCAAGTGTATGTCCAAGTATACAGTGAGACAAGGCCAATTCGATCTTGGTCGGTAAGCTCTGAAAACGGGGCTTTTGTGGTCATCAGGGTCGAATCATAATGCTCTAGAGAGACGAGGTGAACGACTTGTGGTGTTGGATTGGGGTTATGGACATTGCCTGTTCGTGATGAAATGACAACGGAGTAGTAACCTTCCTCTTCGACTCCAGCATCCGGAAAACCATTGGTGTTCACGTGTCTTACATGCGCCATCAACTGTGCAGAGTTACTTTGTCAGCATATCAGTTCCGTCTGAGCGAGGGTTATATAAGTAGAGCAACACGTTGTTTTCATACTTCGGAAAAGCAAATTCTCCTTTATTCAAGCCGTGGAGGGGAAGTAGGAAACACCACTTACTTTTTGACCTTCAAAGATCCTATCTTCTCCATCGGTATCTTTGATCTGCTCTGTGACCTTCGAGCCAAAGATCTTCTTGACAGTAGAGAAAAGAGGAAAGATGACCGATGTCATGTCAACGGAATCTTGCAATTCAACAAGGTCTGGATCAGTGTCCCCTCTATATCCCGCTTCGTAGTAGATTCGGTTTTTGGAGATCTTTTTAAAGTACTCCCCAACCTTCATCTGAAAAGCACCATTTGCTGGCAACTTTTTTGGATCATAGGATGCGATACCATCCGTGGGATTGTCAGGGACACTCAATCCGATTGATTTCGCCTCCGCTTCCGACACCTGCAACTCGTCTGGATCGAAGGCTACCAATGCCATCCATGGGACCAGATTTCGTCCGGTTGGACCAGGAGTGTGAGAAGGGTCAATCGGATCTGAAAGAAACTTGTACGATACGCCAGCCTCTCGGAGCCACGGCACATGAGGATCATTGAACACGATATGGGGCAATATTCGCCCTTCATCTTGGTGTCCGGACGGCGGGTAAAATGTGTTGATCAACTTCGAGTCGAGGTTGAATTGAGGTGCTTGAACTTGAAACTCTTGTCGCAACACTGTGGTATCTGGATTCGCGGCCAGATCAATTGGATCGCCCTTTGGTCCAGTGCCCAAATAATTCCATACCGGAAACGGGTGAGTTTTATCGGCAGGATCCGTGATGTACTGACGCGCTTCAATACCATACAATCCAGCCTCTAGGTTCTCATGTTAGAAGAGCAGGTGAAACGATAATACACCAACCACCTACTTAACGAGGGCTTGAAATAGCTGTACAGGCGCATATGGCCATCTGGAAGTTTTTCCTGAGCACTTTCAGCGGGCTCATCACCGGCGAGCACAATCGCCTTGGCGATATTCTTCTTCACCAGGACTCGAGCCATGATGCCGGGAATATTCAGAACTGTTCACAAACGACAGCAGTAACGACCGTCAGTTCACCTGTCGTTCCTTGGACGTATGCTTTTCGCCCCTCTTGCGCTTCAACACGGACGCGTCGATGAGCTCACAGAGCTCCTTGCCTCGTCGTGGGGCATCTTAGAGCTCAAAGCCTCAACTCGCTGCTCTACAGACGCAGGCCATCATGTGCACCAATCTCGTCGCTTTGGTGCTGTCCATTGTCTGTCTGCCGGTGTATTTTTCTCAATGGTGGCTTGCTGAGCATGGAAGTTAGTTGAGTAATACGGAGGTAGTGGTGGGGGAAGGAATCCCTGTAGAAGTCCCGACGCCCGCAGCGCACTGCGTCCATACATAAAAACACACACACTCAATTTCAGCTCCTGCAAGCCACCCAATCCAGGCCCCTATGCACCATTTTCTCCTAGACAATCATGAGAGAGAGACAGGCATCAACCAGCTCGTCCGACTCCTGCACCACCACTCGCGCATTTGACTCGTCGCTTTGCATTTCAATGCGGGATTTCCCAGGCGATAGAGCAGCATGCCGCAACTGTTCGTTTCAAGCGGCAAGAGGTGTTCAGCTCAATCACACCCCGCCATGGCGTGGGCGCGGGGATGGAGCTTTCCCAGTGTCTGGCGCTGGTGCTGGCGGAACGAGACTCGGGCTTGCACGCGTCGAGTTTTCACTGCTCTGTGTGTGACTGGAGTTGCTATAGCGGGAATCCTAGGATCACAACGGTGATGACCTGAAAGCCCGAATGTTCTGAATCTTCTCAGTAACGCGTGGTGACAGGAGCACCACGACCGTCTGTTTGTCCCAATGGAGTCGAATCCGAACGGTTTCCTGGTCCAGGTCGTTGGAAGTGAAGATGCTACTGTTGCAACTGTTGGGCCCTGGCAACAGATCTTACAATCTGCCAGCATTTCTGTGGATTCCACGTCCGGCGCCAGTGATGTCAATATCACCGCAGGCGATGATCTCTGGCAGTTGAATTTCTCCTCTGTATCGAATGCCGTTTACTTCGACAATGCTCTCCCAGCCGGCGGTATAACGAACCACGCTTGGGTTGGTGATGACCTCGATTGTACGTCTCTGAATCTCGGAGAACCTTATTTCTGTACCATGACTGACTGACGTTGGGAAGCGGGTGTGATGGTTCTTTCGCCTAAAAAGGACAACGATGACACCTTCACGCGTGAATTCAACTTGAGGGGTACCTCTGGAGGCTCGAGCATCTGGGCGTCTTTTGGAATCTCTGAAGCAAATAAGCAGTTGAATGAGCTCGTGGACGTGATTGATCCTGCGAAAGATACGTCGCCTGTGAAGGTCAAGCTCCATGAGGCTCTTAAACCGGATCCTAACCCCAATGCACTGTGGTGCATGACCACGAGCGAAGGTTTTCAAACAGTGGCGAAGCTTGAATTCGTTCTCACCGTCTCAGACCTCGTTGACGCATTGGAGAACAGCCCAGTTGGTAAAGTGATCACCTGGGTTAAGGACAAGCTTGGACTCGAAATTGGGTTTGAAGACCTGAAGACGGAGTTCAGAAAGACGTCGAAGATACCAGATATCCTCATCAGTCCGAGTAAAACAACGACCTACGCCTTCGATGAGAATGGTCAGCTAATTACTCCTCCGGATGTCAAGTGGGCTGTTTCAATCCAAATCACGATTTTGGATTTCAACTTTGCCTTCGACTTCTCCGAGGAGGAATCAACATTCTATCTTTTGCCTCAGGGAACTTTGAGCTCAATTGTCAGTGATCTCGTAAATGCTGTAGGCTCAAAAACAGATGGATTGGATCGGTCTTTAATGTAAGCAGTCTACCGTGCTTCTCTCACATGGGACCGGAACGAAGTTGAAAGTCTTGAATGTTTTGAGTATTGAACGTTACAAAAGAGCAATATCTGACTTCACCTAGGCCTTCGGCCAACACAGATGACACGTTCACAAAGATCATTGGCAACCACCTTAATCTGTGGTATGTTCACCTTGACAAAACTTTCGTGGCCGAAACTGCACCAGCTCCCGAACCACCAGGAAACGCGACTGCAGATGGGCAGCCTGAAGCTCCCAGCAATACTGCAGCTACTGGAGAAGCAGTCACTCCGGTAGCCACACCGGCTTCCGGAGACTCAACAAGTTCCCCGCTGAACTGGGGCGTCGCCCTTCTTGCTAGTTGGACTATAGGCGGCGAGAAAAATATCCCTGTCCTGATCGGGTTGAGCTATGAATCGAGGACTAAGGTATTTTCTGGAAGGCTCATCCTGGCCGATGACCCCAGTGTCGCTGGTCCCCGGCTTCCAGAATTCGATCACAGGATCGCCTTACCTACTAAGATTCTTGATGCTCAGAACATTCAAATAGAAAAGATACAAAAAACGATCAACCTGTGGGACTTGTTCAGCGACAGTGGCTCTCCACCAAAGGCCCTGAGAAATATTCCATTCAATGTGGCGGCTGCAGAAGTTCAATATCAAAGCTTCGATGCCGATGAAGCATCCGGCACTGACCCAGGCTCCGTTGTCACTTTTTACATGGATCTCAAAGCGGACGACCCAGAACCTGCATCCTCTGATTCTAATGGCGAGGCGCCATCAGGAGGGTTCGTCTGGAATGAAGTATGTACTCATGAACTGCAATGTTCAACTCTTCGTGCAGCGTTTTCGTCTTCTTAATGTAAAGTCATATGAGTAAAAGCTGACCGGACTTGTGTAGATATCTGTTTTGGCCTCGAGAATGTCCACAAAGACCTCAGGCACCCCATCGAAATCAACGACATCATTGCAGGTCTTTTCTACAATGACATTGTCACCTAAGAATGACTCGACGATCAACCCGGCAACTCTCAATGTCGCGTTAATGTACAGCAACGCTGATGGCAATACCGCTTGGATGCTTCATGGCTCGGTGCAAAATCTGTCTGTTGCTCTTCTAGCAGATTACTTCTTCGATAATGACTGCAGTGATGGAGCCTTAGCTGTTCTCGGCAAGCTCAATCTGAGTTCTCTGGATATCATTTATACCTACGATTCTGGACTTGCAAGCTCCTTCCTAATTAGTGCCGTTCTAATCCTCGGTGAGCTCGAGCTTGATCTCAGCTATCAGTACGTCAGTTCCAAACATCCAACGAGTGATAAGAAGACGGCTGCCCAAATTAAATGGGGTGACAATCCACCAAACAAGGAGCTATCAACAGTTGAGCCAACAGGAAAGACTGAATGGAAGTTCGAAGCGTTCTTGCGAACGACTGAGCAGAAGTCCACGATAGCGTCGATCACAGAGAGTATTGTTCCTGGAAAGGGAAACGCACTGCCAGATTTCATTGGGAAAATTGAGGTTAACGCTACGGGCGACCCAATGGATGCTCCGATCAAACTGATCTATACTGGTAGCAACGACAACGTGAGTGTAATTTATCTTGAAGAGAGATTATGGATGTCCTAGAATTTAATGCCGTTCCATTCGACCTTTGAAGTTCTACTGACTGCAAACAGGGCTCTACCCTCGCCGTATGGGTTAGTCTTGGGTCGTTCAATATGACATTCATACAGTACAGGTCAATGGCAAAGAATGGCCAAACTCCATTCGTCAAGAAGATGCTGCGCATCTCTTGCGACCAGATCCCAATGATGGATAAGGTGCCACTAGTCAATCAGCTACCACAACCTTTTGACCATCTAGTATATCTTTGGGTTGAAGATGATGACTCAAAAACCAAGGGCTTCACACGAGATATGATCGACAAATCTGAAGATGGAAATCCGATCAACAAGGTTCTCGAGGAGGTTAAAATTCCTGAAATCCAATTCAAAGAGACCAAAAAGGAGGGCGGTGACGCCAAGGACGTGATTGTGCAAGCTGGTCATCACTTTATCGTCGTTTCGGATGGTAAGGTAGTACTTGACCATATATTTACGCCTGACAAGAAGACGACAGATACACAGACAAACCCACAGACAAACCCACCTAGTGATGCTGACACTCATCCAGCTGTGGCTGCCGTGGGCTCTGGCCACGTCGCTGCAGCTGCAACTCCTCCCGCGACGGAACCCGCCGCAGCTGTACCAGAATCACCGGCTACGAAGGGTGATACCACTACGCAAGCTGGCCCCCTGACTGTCTCTGCTCTATCAGTTCAATACAAGAATGGATCTCTCTTTGTTGGTGTTGACGCAACTCTCGTCATAGGACCCATGACCTTCAGTGTCATCGGCTTCACAATCGAGGTTGAGCTAAACAACCCGGATCATCCGATAAGGCTCAACAATCTTGCAGACATATTGACCAAAGGCCTTGTTCATGTCGGCATCCATGGGCTAGAGGCTGGGGTTGACAAGCCTCCGCTAACTTTGGAAGGAATCTTTATCCACGATATTGTCATCAGCGAAGGCAACAAACCTCCTACCTCAGTTGAGAGTTATAGAGGTGGTATTGCAGTTGGCTTCAAGGCCTGGAAGGTACTCGCCGTTGGGGAGTACTCCATAGTCACTACTCTCAAGCCTGACTTGAGTGAGGATCCAAACGGGCATCAATTTAAGTCAATATTCATGTAGGGTCATCCCAGCCGAATCAAACTCTTCCAATGCTGACTTTACTAGATATGGCAAGCTTGATGGACCCCTCGTTGAGCTCGAGTTTGCAACTATCTCAGGTGTTCGTTTGGGTTTTGGTTACAACTCAATCGTACATTTGCCCAAAGCAGACCGACTGTATGAATTTCCATTCATCAGTGACTCGGCCGGCGCAGGCGGCGATGATCCCCGAAAGATACTCGACATCATCAAAGGTGGTAATCCACCATTTGTGGCTACAAAAGAAGGAGCTTGCTGGTTCGCTGCTGTATGTACAATGGTACAAGCCCTCCAGCTCGGCTAACAGTGCTTAGGGAATGACTATCACATGCTTCGATTGCATTACTCTAACCGCCGTATTGATGTTCGAGATCGAGACAAAGGGCGATCAGAATGGAGTTATTATTGCGCTTCTCGCTGATGGAGTGTTCCAGATGGAGCCGCTTGCGCCTCCGGACTTCTCCTTGTTCTATGTGGAACTATTGATCAAAGTGGAACTAAATTTCATCGAAGGCTATATCGCCGCTGATGCAGCTCTTGCTCCCGCTTCTCATGTCTATGTTCCGATGGCTCATCTAACAGGCAGCGGATCCTTCTACACTTGGTTCCCTCCTAATTCACATGCTGGCGACTGGGTTGTCACAATCGGCGGATATCATAGGGCATATACCCCACCGGACCACTACCCTCAAAATCTTCAACGACTAGGTCTTAATTTTGTGGTTGGTAATGCGATTCATGTTGTCGGTGGAGCTTATGTTGCAGTCACGCCTAAATGTGCAATGGCTGGCGGTTCACTGCACATATCCCTGGACGTCGGCCCAGTCAGTGCCTACGCGGACATTGCTCTAGACGTCTTCATCAACTTCAAACCGTTCTACTTCATCGCTGAAATACAACTATCAGTCGGAGTCGAGTGTGATATCGATATATTGTTTGCAACCATCCATATATCGATTTCCCTCGGCGCAGATCTAACGCTTTGGGGACCGGACTCATTCGGTGGAACTGCATACGTGCATTTCTGGTTTTTTGGTTTCAGCATCGATTTTGGAGATGGACTCAGAGATCCACCAGGCATATCTCTCAAAGAGATGTACGAGATCGTTCGAACAGCTGGCCCAAACAGCGACCCGCCTCCAGGAGACAAGACTTCAGCATCAAACAAATACCAAGCACAGCACAAGTACAGCATCGAAGAAGGCCTCTTCCCAGTCAAACCCAAGAGCGATGGCAAGACCTTCCCCAATACCGGCGCAGCAACCGAATGGAAAGTACTCGCCGGCCCGCTCCAAATCCGCATCGACTGCGACTTCGCGCTGAGCGCCGCCCGCATCATCACCAAGGATGATAGCAACAACCCTGCCACCATACTATCAGAAATAGACATCAAGACCACCCCCGACCACACGCTAAACGACATCTACGCCTTCCCCATGCATAACGAGGTTCCCATCGATTCGCGCCTTGATATCCGGATCTACTTCCTCGAAGGCGAAGAGAAGAACCGAATCCTGCAGACGGATTTCCGCGCTGAGCTGGTTCTGAAACAAGCGCCCAAAGCGACGTGGAGTAAATACGTCAAGGACAATGACCCGCTGCACCGCATTAGCCCCGGCCAGCACAATAAGCCTACGAGTCTAGAGAGCGGAACGGAGCCGACGGTCGAGCTGTGCCAGGGTGTGAGGATCTTCCCGCCACTCGCGGTGCTGGATCAGAGTCCAATTGTGGATTTTGATGCAACGGCTGCGATGAGCGAGACGGTGGCTGATATCGCGATCCCGGATTCGGATCCCGAACAAGATGTTTTCCTGGCTGAGGCTTTCGAGCTTGATATTGCACCCTTGAAGCAATGGGAGGATTTCGGAAAATTGTGGACGGGAGATGGGGATGTGAATGAGAAGGTTGTAGATGAGAGCGGGAACAAGCTTGACAAGAAGGAGATGAGAGGAGATGAGGATGGGAAGGGATTGCTTGGACTGGTGGTTAGTGCTTTGGGCTGGGCTGTGAGGAGGCCCGTAGAGACGGTTGCGGGAGAGGTGCCGACTGTAATGGGGAAGGATGGGAAGGCCATGAAGAAGGAGTGGGAGTTGCAGAGCAAGCCGCCAACGATCTTGGCGAAGGAGTTGGGGTATTATTATCCTTATTTGCCGTTGACAACTGGGAGCCTGGTGGCGGCCACTGCCTGAGGTGGGATTGGGGGGCTTGTGTCTTGGGGAATTTGATATATGAGGGTTGGTGGGACCGCTTTTTTATTTTATTTTTATGTTTTTTCAACGAGATAACACCCAGTCTATTTGAGTTCCTTACGGCTTTTTCAATTCTTCTCTGGTTATAGGGCTCACTAGCTGTATGTGAAACTTTTTATGACCACGTCATCGTAGAGAGGACAAGTCTCGGTACAGTACAAGCCTAAGAAACCTCACCCCACCACGAGAAACACCCACTCGAGCCTGGAACGCCTCTCCGCCGCCCTCTGTTCAAAAATTGACAGCATTCGAAAAGCTGTATTCGTAGACCACCACGAGATACACAATCAAAGTCGCGCTCCAGGATTCGCAGCAAACCATTGTAGAGTTTGCAGGATTGTAGTGTAATGAACAGCGACATTATATGTCTCGTGTTTGTTGCCTGTTGCAAGCTTGCGCGGCGCACCCCCGCCACCGGTCAGATTGAGATTCCGAATATCGGACGAAGTGGCGTCATGATAGAAAAACCAGCAATCCGATCCACGAGCACCAACTGCAAAAACTCTATAACCCTTCTTGTCATACCCGGAATTGGTATACCAGTCATGGAGTTGGCTGCCGATCTGCTCGTACTTGTCGGTCGAAACTCCCGATTTGCCTTCGAAGGATAACACGGGGATTATACCCGAGAAAACGGGCGGAGTTCCAGCGTAGGCCAATTTCAGGATCAAGATGTCGGCGCGCAAAGCTCGTTTTCCATCCGCGGCTTTTCCCTCGGGGGCGAGCAAGTACGAATTTCCGAGGGTGCCTGGGTGGACAACGTGAAATGCTTCGTTGAACAACCCATTCCAAACGCTGTTGACGTTTGCTTCGTCGTTGAAGAAATCTGTTGCTGCTAGAGCTTGCAAAGTAGCTGAGTGCGGAGCATTCACAACGGCAATGGCGGCCGCGGCCATTTTCGCATGACAGACACCTGATGATATCTGGATGAAAAATGAATGAGAAATGAGCTGCCCTCTTGGGTATGTATTTCTTAGGCTGCCTCGTGCTCACCGGAATATAAGCCTCGAAGCTTACTTCGTTAGCATGGCAAAATTTCCCAAATAAGTGTGACAGATACGAATCGAAGTTAAGCTGCTCAAAGTCGTGATAACTTCCAAATCTCAAAGCAGCGAGACATTTTTCGAGAGGCGGAACGATGTTCGAGCTGTGCCCCTTGCCCCTTAAAGCGGCCACCAAGCCACAATGCGGGAGCAAGCCCAACGTCAGCTCTACTGTACGAGTATGTGGACCTTCGCAGTGGCTTCCAAACCGCAGCTGAAGATCCGGCTGATCATCAACGTCCTTTTGATGTCGCATTTGTGAAACCATCAAGTGCGCGGGGGAGTGCATGGCGCTGCTGAATAGGATAAAGTGGTGTTGATCACCAATTTTTGGTCAGCGTTGCAGCTGCTGTGAGACTACATGAAAGCGCGGCACCTGGGTGGACGCTCTGCCAGAGACGCTGCGATGCTGGTGGATAATGCAGTGGTCAATATTCGAGCTGTGGTTGTCTAGTCGAGTTATGGCCTCAGTCTTTGGATTGCATCACAGGACAGCCACAGGGTTGTCTGCATGATAAGTTATTTGACGGCTGCTCAATCATGCAATAGGTTACCAAAGCAGCAACTTCGAACTAGATTGTTGTTGAATTTAGCTAGGCCCGTCTAAGTTATCAGACAGTTGTCCATTTGTTGTGCTTGTTGATTGGGACGAAACATGTAGAAGAGGAGTGTCTTCGGTAACGGGCAACCAAGACAAGTTAAGGGGAGGTGTGCTACCTGATGAGTACCTTCCCCTTGGTGATTTCGCAATTTCCTGGACACCCTGGAAGAGATGAATAGATTCGAATACGTTCGTTTATTGATGAAGCAGTCTTCTATTGGCCCCTACTAGGATATTTGATAGAGACGAGAAAATTGTTGTGACATGCGTGCCATTCCATGAGTATTACCCTTGCCTTCAAAATGAAGTATGGGAGTGAGTTCAGTGATCGGTGCTGGGATCAATGCTGGCGTTCTAGACAAGTTTCTTCTCACTATCCTCGATATCAAAAAGTCGGTTCGCAAAGGTCGACTGGAGTCTGGAGATTTTCCCCCTGGCGCGATAATGTAGCTGTTACTTCCCATGGCACCGAGATAGGTGTGCGTAAAGACAACGTTCAATAGACCATTCCAAAAAGCATTGACATTGGCTTCTTGGTCGATCCAGGCGGGGTCGAACATCATGATAGCACTAAGAGTGGTGGGATGTATGAAAGTTGGCATTTTCGACCGAAAGCTCTTGATGCGCGCGTGGAGGACGACTTTGATGACTTAGAGGATACTTCGGAAATCTTACAGCAGACAATATTATCGTGAACCCCTTAATCCGAGGTGAACTGACGGTACCACTATGCGAAAAGCTAATTAGCATCGGCTGTGTTCCCCCGCGCTGCGACTCTCCGTCTGCCAATTCCAATCTTATCTTCGGGTATTGTACTACTGACCAGCTTCATGTATGTGTAGCTCTCTAATATAAATCTGTTCCATCAGTTCACGCGACATGTGTTGACGAGTTGGCATGTCCGAAAGTGCTTCATCCTTCTTCACATTCCGAGCACCGAAATGGAATCCTATGATGTAGTCGTGATCGGTGCGGGTATGTAATGAACTCCAGCTCCAACTCATCCCAGAAATAAAGTAAACTTGAGAAACAGTAACCTTTACTGACCTGCACAAATAGGTTGGTTTGGTCTCGCTGCGGCGAAGACATACATCCAATTACACTCAGAAGCGCGTATCGCCGTCTTCGAGTCCGCGGAATCATGCGGTGGGACCTGGTCCAAGAACCGCTTGTATCCAGGCCTGAAATCCAACAACATGGTTGACACGTACGAGTATCCAGACTTCCCTATGAGTGTGGAAACCTACGGAGTGCAGCCATATGAACATATCCCTGCTGCAGTTCTGCACAGATATCTCACAGACTACGCCAAACACTTTGGCGTATATGAAAATGTCCAATTCAACACCAAAGTCGGTCTCATCGAATATGAGACCAGTGGTGCATGGAAGCTTTCCACCACCAACGCTCAAACTTCCAAGACCGTTAGAACTGAGAAGCTGATTGTCGCTACTGGACTCACATCAACTCCCAATATGCCTCATTACCAAAACGAGGAGAAGTTTTCGGGCCCACTGTTTCATGCGAAGGATTTCTGTAAAGAAGCCCCTAATCTGAAGAAAGCCAAGAACGTCGTCGTTGTTGGAGTTGCGAAATCCGCATTCGATGTAGCATACGCTATGGTCGAACAAGGTTCGACAGTAGACCTGATCATCAGACCCAACGGCCATGGTCCAGTTTGGATCGCACCCAGATTCGTCACCCCTCTCAAAAAACGACTTGATGCACTTCTCAACGTGCGATGGATGACATGGATGGCTCCATGCCCATGGGGAGCCGAAGATGGCTACGCGGGACCTCGCAACTTTCTGCACGGCACGGCAATTGGCAGGATGCTGGTGGATATGTTCTGGAAAAATTTGGGATCAGATGTAATTACCAGTAACGGATACGATAGCCATCCCGAGCTAAAGAAGCTCAAGCCGTGGAACTCGGCATTCTGGATTGGTAGTGGTCTGAGTATTCTCAACTACAAGACCGACTTGTTTGCCATGGTGAAGGAGGGCAAAATCCGTGTCCACATCGACAACATCGACCATCTAGAACCCAAAAGTGTAGTTCTCAGTGGCGGCACAGTGCTGGAAGCTGATGCCATGATATGCTCCACAGGCTGGAAGAAGGAATCGAGTCTGAAATTCACCGGCCTTGGCGAAGAAGAATTCGGCCTTCCTTATTCCAAAACCGAAAAGCTGAAATTGGCTCGCGAGGCCGTCGAGAAGATCTTGACGATGTTCCCTCGTCTGGCAAATCAGCCCGAACTCAGATTCGAGCAGAAGACATCTCATCCGCTGCGCATGTATCGATTCATCGTTCCCCCGTCTTTTGTTGCAAAGCGAACACTGGCGTTTGCAGGGATGGTTTCCTGTGTCAGCACCGCGACGTGCGCCAGCAATACCGGTCTCTGGATCTCAGCATTCCTGGATGGAAAACTCGAACGCATTGCCCGACCTCAGCAGGAGATTACAGACGAAGTTATGCTCCATACACAATGGGGGAAATGGCGGTATCCCTGCGGGTATGGTGCTAGTCTGCCCGGCTTTGTGTTTGAAGGCGTTCCGTATTTTGATATGTTGTTGAGGGATATGGGGTTGGAAACTCATCGACAGAAAGGTTTTTGGAGCGAACTTACTTTGCCTTATTACCCAGCAACTTATAATGGTGTCGTTGAAGAATGGCAGGCCAAGCAGGAAAGCAAGAAGGCGTCTGGCAAGAGTAATGGTCAGAATTGAGTTGGTGTGAGCTCTCATAGCGTGTAAACATATTACGATAGCATCGACTTCTGCTCATGAATGAATATTTCTCAGTTCTTGATCACGTTACTCACTACAGTACTTTGCGATCGGTGTTAAATAGAGCGCCTAGAAATCTCAAACAGTTGAAGTTGAATTTGTAGTCTTACTCCACGTGATATCGAAATGAGGCTGAAAGCCAAGCAAATCCACAACCCCACAGCTCCACCAAAAAAGTTGACGACCAGGAGCTCCCTCAAACCTCATCACCAAACCCAACGCTCCCCCAAAACAAACTTCTCCAAAGCCTCATTAACTTGCAGGTCTTCCCACCCACCGCCAAAATGTCTGCCCTCTACAACCTCGAACCTCAACCCACCGCCTCCTGCATCCTCCACACCACCTCCGGCGACATCTCCCTCGAGCTCTGGGCGCAGCAGATCCCTCTCACCTGCCGGAACTTTCTCCAGCTCTGTCTCGACGGCTACTACGACAACACAATCTTCCACCGTCTAGTACCAGGATTCATCCTCCAAGGCGGCGATCCCACCGGCACAGGCTCCGGCGGAGAAAGTATCTATGATGGCGGGCAATACTCCGAGTCGCGCGAGGAGAATGGGATCTGGCCCATGGAAGACAGGAAAGGCGCGAACTTCGGCCGGCAGGGCGTAGGATTCAAAGACGAGTTCCACAGCCGCATCAAGTTCAATCGGCGAGGACTGCTAGGAATGGCGAATGAAGGCCCGGATTCGAATGGGAGCCAGTTCTTCCTGACGCTTGGAGATACGCCGGAGCTGCAGGGCAAGAATACGCTGTTTGGACGCGTGGAGGGGGAGACGATCTATAATGTTGCGCGCATGGGTGAGGCGGAGGTGGGGGGGAATGATAGACCGCTTTACCCTACGAAGATTACAAGCGTGGAGATACTGGTTAATCCGTTTCAGGATATGGTTAAGAGGGCGAGAACCGCGACCGTGGTGGAGCAGCCGAAGGTTGTGGAGAAGAAGAAGAAACGGAAGGCTGGGAAACAGTTGTTAAGTTTTGGTGATGATGAGGGAGATGGGGAGGCAGCGCCAGTGGTCAAGAAGGCGAAGTTCGATACGAGGATTGTGATGGATACGGAGGATACCCCGTCCGAACCAAAGCCAAAGCCAGAGAAATCGAAAAGGGTTGAGAAGAAAGTTGCGAAGTCAATTTCTGTCGAATCTTCTCCTGAACCTACACCTCCTCCGAAAGCCCTACCAAACCGAGCGGCGAAAGTCGAAGCCCGAGATATATCCTCATCACCAGAACCGGTACAAAAAGTCTCTTCACTGCTCGAGAAAACAAATGCCCAGATTGCAGAACTGAAAGCCTCTATGAAACGACATGTCACAGTGGCCCCAGTGCAGGAAAAGAAGAAATCTGCACTGGAATCAATGATACCAAAGAACTCTATTCGTGGTCGGAAACGACGTCCAGGAGAAAATGTACCTGACCAAAGCACGCTAGACATCCTGAAGGCCTTTCAGTCGAAATTACAGAACGCCCCGCCAGAGAAAGTAGTCATCAAGCCTGCTCCTGGCGAGGATAAAGAAGGAGACAACGGTGCCGATGCTGCTGATGACGAAGAAGCTGCCCTTTGCGATTTGCATTTCATTGCGAATTGTCAGTCGTGTAAGAAATGGGACGAGGAAGATCAGGCTGAAGATGATGATATTGATGATGCTGGATGGATGTCTCATGCGTTGTCGTTCAAGGCAGACAAGCTGGGCAAAGATCTGAGTTACAGGAAGAAAGCAGAGGATGAGCTGGTGGTGATCGATCCGAGAGAAAAGGCTAGAACTTTGAAGGAGGAGACTAGAGCAAAGAGGGAAGCAAGGGCAGGAGGTTCTGGAAGGGCTTGGGATCAGGCTAAGAATGATAAGATGTCGAGGGCATCTGCTTTGGCTGGGAGGGGCGCCAAGTGAAAGGCATGGGGGACGAAAGAGAGAACCATGCCGAAGGTTCTTTGGTGAAGTGTATGTTCGGAGTCAGGATGTATGGGGTCGTTGAGTTTTAGACTGGAAAGAGGTCTAGGATGTGACTTTGACCCTACGAATGTGAAAGGCTGAGACGGGATGACTGGCATCTCAGCACTTTATTAATGAAGGATCCAGTGCAAAGAGGATGAGCTTGCTTTTCAAGTCATTTCTTACTTGCAGTCACACATAGGGTAGATACATAAGAGGCAAAGACCAGAATACACTCCAACTGAATCAAGATCTCAAGATTTTTTGTCCCGTCGAATGTAGGGTGGCCGAATAAGGATAGTTTTGCTCTTTAGGTTATTCATTTCCTTTTAGCTCCTGATCGCACACAAGGTCCATAAGAGGTTACCTATAATAACACGAAATAGCCTTCCACTGAGTCAAAGATCGTTAGATTCTGATCCTGTCTACTGTATCAGTCTCTTGCCACCCAGGACATAAACACCCACTTTCTTTCGTGCACCATCTACTAATAAAGCCCAATCAAGATTACAAGGAGGGTCGGTAATTTTCAAAAAAAAAAAACATTTCTCGCCTTGAAATATTACATTTTCCTTTTTGCTGCGGTGCTTGAAAATAACCCCAGTCTACCTGCCTTAGTAAGTACAGTAGGCAAGAAACTTCAAACCAAAACATTCAACATGTATACAATGCCTTACATTACAACGTCAACAAGGCCTGCAAACCCAGCAGCAACTATTCACAATAAAAGGCGAACCACTCCAGGTAACCACTTTACTTATTCACAAGGCTTCAGCCTTATCATTCCACAGCCTCGTTGTTGAGCACGTCCGGGGAAATCATTGGCTCGCTTGTGCTGACAAGTCAGAAATCCTGTGAAATGGGGATGGCGGCTCGAAGACGTCAGGCCAGCCGCTGAGGAAGAAGAATATCAAAACATCCCATGCCCGCCCCCGCCAATCCTGACTCGACACCACCACCGCCCATTCTCTCCCATTCGCTGCGCATCGTCCCATCATGAGTATATCTTCAATCACCTGAAAGCGCAGCGCTCTCGAAGATCTACGAAACAATAAAGACAAAGCTGGACAAAGAAAAGGCTGCGAGAAACCTCCTAAACAACGACCAACAATCAACCAACGAGCGAGCCGACTCACTCCTGCATGATCCCGAACCCTCCGCACTTGCATTGATCCATCGACCACCATTCTTCTTTGTTTCGTCTAAGACAATAGAAGCCTTGCGCTGCTAGAAGGTCCTCCTCGGCGCTCCTTCAGCCTCTGCCTCCCCTTTGACAATTCCAGAGCCGTGGCGTGGCCTACATATATTTATACAGCCGCTCAGTCCACCACGACCTGTTGTCCCCCAAACTGCACAACACTTTGCCAATCTTCGGCGCAAACCAGAAGCTACCTACGCAATCGATACGCCATCAAACGACGAAGGTGCCAGTATCAACCGTTGCATACAGCACAGTTGCCAGTGTCGGCGCCAGTGCCAGATCTTCGATTGTGTGGAAGCGCAACACAGGGAGCCTGAAGCGGCAAGGAAGGCTGCAGTCTGCCCCGAGCTCCTCCTCTCGATAACCTCACCTCTATCTGCCAGCCTCATACACGCCCAGGCCCTAACTCATCCTCCGACTCACCTCTGCCCTGCCCATTGCTCCCTGTTGACTGTTGTCGACAGCATCGCCAGGTCGCATGTCCCTTCATATGCCTCCCACGAATCCCAGGAAGAGAGCTGCACCGGGGTCTTCGCCAGCCGTCCAGAATAACCAGATGCCACAGTCCTACGCTGCACCTAGCCAGATGTCGAATGCCGACTTCCTTGACTGGAATCAGCAGCCCGACAATACACGCTACGCTGACCAGTCCGGCTACAATATGAATAATTACGGAGGAGCTGGAATGACCCAGGCTCCATTTGATCAATCAGTCCCTGCGGCTTCAACACAGCTGGCGCGCCGACCCAACAACAACCGGCAACTCGTCCCAACAGCACAGCGGATGGCGTACGAGACTCAGGTCGACCCTTGGGGCCAGTTTGGAGACGAATCCATGCTTGATCCCCAGAACGGAAACGGGGTGATGGAAGAGAATGATAATATTGAGCTGTTGGAAGAGAGAGCTGCGGTAGCAAAGAGAGATGCACAGTCGAAGCGCAAACAGATCCCTCCGTTTGTTCAGAAGCTAAGCAGGTGAGCGCTCCCCCCTTCTCTCCCCCAAGTCCGTTTGTATACTGATCTTGTTTAAGTTTCCTCGACGAATCGAAAAATACCGAGCTCATTCGATGGTCTGACCGAGGGGATTCGTTTGTTGTGTTGGACGAGGACGAGTTCGCGAAGACGCTGATCCCCGAGCTTTTCAAGCACAACAATTATGCATCCTTTGTTCGGCAGCTGAACATGTATGGGTTCCACAAGCGAGTTGGGCTGTCAGATAACTCGATGAAGGCGAGTGAAAGAAAGAACAAGAGTCCCAGCGAGTACTACAATCCATACTTCAAACGCGGCCACCCAAACCTCCTTTGGCTCATCAACAAGCCCAAGGGAGGAAATTCAAAGTCCAAGAAGTCGAGAGCCAAGAACGAAGAAGGGCAAGACGGAGACAGCGACGATGATGGAAGGGAAATTGAGGAGGTCTATGGCAACAACGTCCAGCAGTCGAGAGCTCTTTCAGCTGCCCCTGAGCCTGGACCCCTTCAACGCCGGGATGTGGCAGCCCTTCAAAACCAGCTCGCGGAAATCCAAAAGCAACAAGGCAACATCACAGCAGCCCTCGCGCGGCTGCGAAAAGATCATAACCAACTCTATCAACAATCAATAGCCTTCCAATCACTCCACGATCGGCACGAAAACTCGATCAACGCCATCCTCACATTCCTTGCAACTGTGTACAACCGAAGTTTGGACGGTCAGGGTCCACAAAATATTGCCCAGATGTTTGCGACTGGACTCAATCACAACGAGGCACAACATCAAGGTAGCGTGGTAGATATCGGCGATGTTTCGAATCAGCAACAACAGAATCCAGGAAGCATGAGCCCTCACAGAAAACCCCAGCGACTACTGATGGCTCCTCCTGGTGGTGGTGGTCGAGCTACGACAGCTTCTCCATCCACGACTCCAAATCCACAACCACACTCCTACCAAAACACTCTTCACTCTGCAATGATTGAAGAGTTGTTCGATTCTCCTGCCGAAACCCCACAAACACAGTATGAGTCCAAGCCAGACATGAACCGTCAACAAAATCAACTCCCCCCGTCGAACAGGATGATGAACATCATTCAAGATACCAACGCCCAAAACCGACCCGATAACAACGCGATGCAATTCCCCGAAATGCTTTCCCATTACGAGAATGCCAATGGGAACTCTCCTCTCACCAACGAACAACGCAACAGTATGCTCAATCTCATGGCCAACAGTTCCTCGGCAGGCGGCAACAATGCTCTCACCAGTCCTACGCCTACGCCACCCCCACTACCAACCCTCGAGCAGTTTGGCCTTACGTCAAGAGAAATTGATGACTTGGTGCGACGCCAAGCTGATCAAGGACGCCGTATCAACGATTTCAAGACCACAATTGCACCCCTCAGTCCATCTGGTTCTATTCCCGGTCTCGATGGTGATACCTACTTCAACGGCATGGACTCCTCCCAACCCGACGCCGCGAACCTCGACCTGGACCAGTTTCTCGATTCAGGAGCATTCTACACTGGCAGCAGTCCGATGGCCAATGGAGATTACAGCTTCGATAGCTTTGGCGATACGGCTGGTATGGGAGAGAGCCACTTCGACGTTGGCATGGACGGTACGGTAGATAGCGGTGGAAAGGTAGAGAGTCTGAACGGCAGTGCAGTCGCCACACCCGAAGTCAGCACACCCGAAGAAACGAAGAATATGAATGGGATGCGGAGCCCCAGCAAAAAACGGCGGAAGAACTAAAAGGGGTGATAGAGAGGTCGTGGTGTAGGAAGAAGGCGTTTGGGGAGCGAGTCCATGCATGCATGGTCGGTTGGTTGAATGAACGAATTGGTTGGCTGGACGGTTTTGATATCTGTGGCGTTTAGCGATGAGGGGAATAGGAGATTTGTTTCTGAGTGTGAAGCATTTATGAGATACGATATAATGAGCCGGCGACATCTCTGCTCATAGTCTTCCCGACTCTGGTTCGGTGGTAGAAGGGTTTTGTGTGAGCATTGGCGGATCTTTCATCTTGCTCTTGCTCTGGCCTTGGCTGTTAGGGACCTCTTGAGGGAGATTTATCTGGGCCGATTGCTGACAGCGAGCGAATGAGCGAGAGAGCAGATGGATGGTAAAAATGTTAGGTTAGCATGAATAGAAAAAAAGGAGTTCATTGCAAATGTGTTTTACTTCTTCTACTTCGCAATGTGCATGTCTTCGTAGAATCACTCGATTGTTTGCCTCGGCCTCTTCCCAAGTGGGAATATAAATAGAAAGGCAGTTATTGTCCTTCTGCCCATTTTATTTCTCGCGTTTGTTGCTTCTGTTTAGCTTTACTCAGTATTCTATCATACTTCATCACTGGTGTCTCCCAAGTGGGATAAATATCCACCTTATTTAACTATTGAGAAAACCATGACGAGCGGGTCTTTATCCTGTACTAAGATAGCAGAGCAGCACTAGAAATCCATATTACTAAGGTTCTTCACGTCTAGTGATAGTGCACAAGAGATGGTCCTAAGTCTTTAGCCATATCTGCCTGTCTATTTGTGGTCACCAACGTCCATCACTTTCGAACGGTCTGACCAGCTGGACGTGACCTGCTTTCACGTGACGGTGTAACCTTGCTCGAAGGCATGCATGAATAGGAGCTGACAAATGCTGCAACCACGTGTAGTGATCCTGAAGTAACAACGAGGAAGTCACTTGGTTGAGTGCCCAACCTTGAAACAACAGTCTCCCAACAACACGCAACTTGGGTGGCACGCCGACTGGAGAGCTCACACAGCCCTAAAAGCTTTGCTTTTGAGCACCGAATAAACCCATAGCAAAGCGATTCCAATTCTTTCAATTACTGACCGGTCCTCCCTACACCACATGATTACCCCTTCCAACAGGGCGCCATCTCATGATGAGCATAGAACCCTTGAGATACTGGGAGTGATCCAAGTTCTTGAAGCAAATGACATTCCATGCTGTCTAATCGGCACGTCAGCCTTGATTTATTATGGTGCGGACCGAGTACGAGGGGTAAATAAATCTCTACACTCTTGTCATGACCCGAACGCTAAACGTGAGTGATAGGACTGGCATATTGGTGTCCCAGCTCACCTGTTTGTCTACGCGTCCTCTCTTGTCTCGTCTCCCCCTCATGCCAATACTTACATCACGGCTCCTCCATACGCTATTCAGCCCAAGTCTTTGATGCATACCTACCCGCGCTATAAATGTGACGGGCTCAACCTCTTCTTCCAAATCCTTCCATCGAGCGATTTCCACTTCGATTGCGAACCTCCCAACTTCGTGAGAAGTTCAAATTGCCTCCCATATCCGAAACTTGGTGTTTTTATTCAGAGCTTGATCGATACATATGATCGGGTAGCGCTGTGTGATGTTGTGGATGGCGCTGATATAACGGAGAAATGGGGTTTGGAGAACCTTGACCTGAGTGGTACAAATGATGTTGACTGGGCAAAGAATAAGAACGATACAATACGTGCACACTTGGACTCTTGGAACGTGTTCTATCTTATCCCAACCACGGCAGTGAGTCGAAGGGATACTTGGGAAGAAATTGTTCAAGGGAAGGAAGCACGACTCGGATTTAAGCATCCAAAAGAACTGTTTGCGACGCGGTTTCGCCTTCGTGCCAGTGAGGATCCATGGTTGATACATCGTGATGGGGCATAAGACACTCTCTTGGAGTGAGCAAGCACGGCTTAGTATCAGAAATTGAATGTATTTGTTTCAAGGCCAATTTGTTGGACCATATCTCTTCTAAAGTGGATAGAGGCTTAAACATACCAGGAAGTGACTGTGGTTGTTTCGTTATACGAGGCGCGAGTCACTCATTGCCCAGGTGTTCTAGCTTCGGGCTACCTAACGATCTCTACCAACTTTGAACCTGGAACAAAAGTATTTTAAATGAATCGCAGCATGATTTTATATTAAAGTCGGTTCGGGAGTACCTCAAATCACCTACTCAGCCAACTTTCGTGGGGTCAGAGACTTCTCGGTTAATTGTTTACCTCAGCTTACCGAGCGGAATTCTTTACAAATGAAACCATTTTAAATTCTTCAAACGCAATGTGCCGTATCAAATAAATTTTTTATGATATTCGGTAGATTGCGGCTGCTTTCTAAGAAACCAATTGAATGAAAAAGCCGAGGACTGAACAAGCGTGCACTAGCTTAACCGCGGATCTATCCGCTTAGTCTTGCTATATCCGCTAGCTTAGCTACCTAACGGCGCCTTTAATATCTCGATGACAGAATCTTTCCACAAGCCTGCTAGCTCAAACGAAAATTAAAATTAAAAAAAGTTCTTTTGTTGCACATCGTCCGGGTATTTTCGGCAAGTAAAGCAATCTAGATTCTCTTCCAGTTCCGACTGGGTTGTTTTTCTCTATCCAGTCGCTCATTAGACGTTAGTCACTTAAACTGATCTAAACGCAAGGAAAGCTTTTGTTGCGCCTCGCACGGCATCTCGGCAATGTCTGTACTGCTAGATGGTCTTGGAACTTACTTACTCGCTTCTAGATTTGTCATTGGTGATGGTCAGGTTCGTCTAGCTCGACTTATGGGCTACGATGTTGCTCACTGTTGTCCAAAGAGAATTCGGTGCCTGGTAATGTAAGCTAATTTGAGATATCTTGACAGAAACCCCACCTGCTTCCATGAACCACACGTCCGGTCAAATTAGCTTCATGTGTTAAAATCATGCCTGATGCCATGCCGCTCTATACATATTAGAAATGAAAAAGTTTAAATCTAAATTTTAACGGGTGTACAGAAATCTTGGGGTTTTCCCTTGATGTAGATTAATGTAAATGAAACGAGCAAGCTCCCAAGTATTCCCGGGATAACTCAATTTTCTTCATGCCGTTCCTACCCAAAAAACAATCCAGAAATTATTAATAGAAATAAACTCACAAACCTCAGTTTTTCAAATAATTGGGTTTTAACAACGCTGCAGGGAGGTGGGAGCGTAAAAGTAAAGAAATGGATGGTCGACTGAGTGAGTAAGTACAACCGAGATGGGTGAACATCTCTCCGCCCCCATACGGCTTACCGACGCGCCAATATAGAAACACACAAGGAGGGTTACAGTGAAGGATTCTCCGAATTTTAGCGATGTTGTACATATGTAAGGTTTGCACTTGTGAACGAGAGGTGGGAATTGATTTGCTGACTACTGATGTAACCAGCGTCGCCAAGTCGGGATGATATTTCACTCTGCCGACGATCGTCTTCAATGTGGAAGGAGTAGCGCCAATAGATATTATCACTCGTCTCTCGCAAAAAACTGCATCAATTAGGATGAATAGGTCTATTTGGGTATATCAATGTAGACCGGTTTGTTGCTCGTACTCCTAGTGTCCTGACTTGAGATGAGAATTTTCTTGGCTTAGTGGTCATGCGTTCGATATTTCGTGGGCAATGATACACTTTCGTTTTCTTACAAGCCTCGCATTCTGACGCATTCTTCTCGTGGTTAGCGCATTGGATGTAACTGTCTGCAGTTAGCCGACAATCACTTGGCCACGCCCACGAGATCGGCCGGTCTTGGGTGGGTTTTGCACTTGACGTATTACAATTGGTCACTAGGTTTCCCCAAAAGTGCCATTTAAGGGTTGTGTCGCTGCAACTATTTTGATCACCTGTCTAACAATTTCCGTACTCGTAGGTGGAACTTCAAGATTGTAAACTTTTTTCTTTTGGGTGGAAGTGCCTGGAAGATAGCCTCGCGGTTTGGGTTCAGAACACCAATGCATGGGTTTTTCGAATACAGAGTAAATGAAGATTTACTTCCATGAAGTACTATCGTACTAGTTTCAGCTCCTGAGAGTTCATCTTCTGTTATGACAGCCATAGTGAGGTAGAAGAAGCTCCAACCATGAAGGATTGACAGTGCTGCCTCGCTTCCTGCATAGCAGTTGCAAAAATGGGGGCAGATCTTCGTCTTGCAGTTCTGCAGTACAAAACTCTAAAGCAACCGTGGTTTAATTTCTTACTCTTGGCAAGTAGGATTCTGTGATACATCATCGTTCACATCTCATCAGACGGTTCAACTCCAAAGCCGAGAGGTTGCACTTCTAAATGACTTAGGGAATACTCACAAGTATATAACCACGAACGTCAGTCCATATTTCAGAAGACCAAAGCAGACTCTAAATCAATCCCAAAGTTCCAAAAACTAATTCTCCCAACAATAATCATGAAGTCCACATTTATTCCCTCCCTCCTCTCCATTCTTCTCACTACTACAGCGAATGCCTACGTCAATGGACCCTGTTCCAATGGCGGCAGTGCCGATGGAATATGCATCAGTCGCGGCTCATGCGCCAACTACGGCGGTACCAGCAACCCTGGGTCTCCTGGAGCGTATACCTGCCCAGGAACTCCTGATGATGTCGAATGCTGCAGCGTCTTCACTCGTTGCCCTGGACTTGGCACCGACACTCTATGCACCTGGGACAATCGATGCTCGGGCAATCCATGGCATGGAAGTATTCTCTCCAGTAAGTTAAACAGGATTCACTGACAGGAGGGAAACGTTGCCTGGGACTTGTTCTGACTCTTGCAGATCCGATCTGTCCTGGTGGAAACAATTTCGTTTGCTGTGATATTAACGGTTAAATATTTGGCTCAAACTCCGTTAAATGGATGGATGAGTTGGGGCTGTAGCATGCATGGGTTGAAAGGGGGTCCGGTGAGGGTGCGGAAGATGGGGTTCATTTAGACATGTCGTTTGAGTTGACAACTTGAACGCGATTCTCTTGTTGTGACACGATTTATATTTTTTATTTTGTGTATTTATGACAAATGAAAAGAATTGTGAAACTTTCGAAACATGACCGTCGCTCAAAGGAGAGCCAACCTCACTCCATTGTTGAAATGAAAGCCAGACTGTAAGAACTGAGAGAACGCTAATTTAGGGATAAGGCTTCTAGATATATACATTCTACCTTCAAATTTTCTCAATTTCTGATCGCCAAGGAGGACTTATCGCTGCCTCAATCGTGCTGAGTACTTGTACTTCTTGCTGGAGTGCTGCTGGTATGCGAGCGTCGTTTCTTCGTCTGTTTCGCCAATATCTTCCCTATCCGCTTTGGAGTTTGAGTCATACTCCTAGCATCATAGCATACTTCCTTATCCGAATCACCACTATCCAACTTGGGCCAGAAATCGCGCATGTCCAGTGGCACATTATTGTCGCGGAGTTTGGTTGAGTTTGCCAGCACCAGTGGCCTCGTGACAACCTTCAAATCTTTGAATATCCAGTCCAGCTCGTCCTGAAAGACCAAAAAAATGGCATACAGCTATAGAAAGAGTTGTCTTCCCTGCTTTCTTGAGATTCACTATCGTTGTTGTTGTCGTGATATTCAACATCTCCTAGATTGTCAAACTTATAGAATTCGTTTGGCTCCAGCAAAATCATGTATAGTTGTGCGGAGGTCCCGTGGCATGTAGTATAAGCTTTCTACGAATCACACTTGCACGATGCTCTTTCGTAACCGTCTTGTGTGGGTTTAGGCTCGGCAGTTTTAGGCATCTTCCGTCCGAATACGTTTCGATGCTTGAGTGCCCATTTTGGCCTCACTGTTGCTTGAGAACTCTTCTTTCCCGACAATTGCTCGTTTTTGAATTACCAGAAAATTGCCAGAAGACCAAACATGACCCGTTCCTGGGATGTGGAGAGAGGGTGCACGATGCTCTGGTTCATCGATGACCCTGTCCCAAAGGGTCTTGTTTTTTGACGAAAACCCGCGCTGAGGGTGGAAATCCAGGGCCTTGAGACGACAAACATCTAGCATTTCGTTCCTCGGAATGCTGTTCAACATCCTGGCCTTCTCTTCGTAGTACGCCGTAACAGCATATTGCAAATTCCCTCGTGAGGTCAGGTGAACCCACCGGCTGTTGAAACGGTTCTGAATCATTGGCAGCCCTAGATAAAAAGGTAATCAGCGATTGACAAATAAATTGCAGTTCAGGGGGAACTCATGGATGCATCCATAAGACCTTGTGAGTCCCGAACTTCGGAAACAGAAAGTTAAAGGGAGGTTTGGCACCTACAGTTTGGAATCAAAAAAGGACAGCTGAACCGGACCAATTCGTCAGCTTCACCAAGTCGCAACTGGTCCAGAATCATGAGGTGAAGTTCGACCGGTAGATTTGAAAGTGACGCCAAATCGTTCTGGCCTGCTTTGACGAGGTTGCTGACAGTAAGAGATTGTCCAAAATAATCCATTGAGTTGTAGAGAACGGTGGGATTGATCCACTTTCGGTATAATATCCCAGGAGCCATGTCCACATCGCATGCGAGTTGAATCTCTTACATGGCTTCCCGGAACTTGAGGGCTCCATTGCTATCTTTTTGAGTCTGCGAACAGTCAGACAACCCTTACTTGGAAATTTCAGAAGAACTTACAGTTGGTAACACATCTGAATCTTTTGTAATCCCATATCGTTCCAAGATCCTTGAATATGTTGCCGTACTCTGATGGGGGTGGACTGCGTTTCAGGCCAGAGGGAAGCCCCTCCAAGCTTCATTATTGCTAGTTCGGAAGGCATGTTGTAATATGTCGCCTGACAGAGAGATGAGGATTTCGAAGTCCAGTTTGATTATTCATGGAAGAAAGTGAAGAGGCCTGAGTGAGATTTTCACAGAGAAGCTTCAAGGTTAAGTTAAAGAATAAGTTGATAATTAGGCTAGATCGTACTAGGCCCCAGTCCAGATTGATAGTGCACACGCCCTGAAGCAGGCTTCGCTCAACACAATTTTCATGTTGGTTCACGAATTAAGCGAAAGCCCACTTTCTCTGAAAAACACTAGCACAACACTTGACTATTTTTGCGGTAAAGCAGCCGTGAACAGAAAATGAAATACCCAATTCTCATAGAATGTATAGGGATATTAATACACTTTACTACATCCCACAGAATCTCTTTTTTTGACAACCCTTAAGTCATGTTCTGGAGATGTGAGTGCTAAAGTCCGAGCAAAATACCTTACCCGCGCTGAAATTATTAAACAGCACGACGTCATGCACAATGTCATAGAATTAAGTTTACAAAAACATTCATACTTGCGATACATAATAATATCGAACTGTAAGATACTTTGTTTCAGTGAGCAGTTTGTGAGCGATAAACAGTAGCATGGGGTTGGGACGTCTGGCTGAGCCGAATTTGACTTTGACGTAAATAATTATTAAACTGAGATGGTTAAATCTCAATCTTTTAATGCTATGAAGAAGTCGGCAACAGGTTTGCAAAAAAAAACCTTGTTTCCGAAGCTGACGGTGGGGCGACGAAGCTGTGCCGTGCACCATACTTAGGGAGCTGAAAGATTTTCTACTGGGGAGTAATACATAGTGGAAATATATACTAGAGCAGCGTCACTAAGTGAACGCACGAGAACCTGTTTCATTGGCTCCACACAGCAGGGCACGTTGGTGAGACCTTAACCAAAAGTTTATTATCCAGAATTAATATATTATCCACGATTCTAGATTTTAAAGGCTGAGACTAGATGCTAGGAGTGTGGGCTGTTGCGACTAGTTGGATGGCCTTTCGTTCGTGCTCGCGCTAGTCGTCACGAATATACATGTCCCACTTCACGCACTGTTTTAAAACTTTATTTTCAGAAGAACGTTTCAAACCCACCACTGGACAAGTCAATCGAATCCCATCTAAATTCTTCCTTCACTTATTGCGAGGTATTTCTTATACCCAAACTACACCTCTAACAGCATTCAGTCGAGTTGCCCCTGTTGGTCACTTTAAGACTAAATTTCTATTCAATGGCAGATTCACGCCCTGATTTCCACGCTTCACTACTTCACCGTTACATCCAAGCAGCATGGGATGATACAGGTCTAGAAATGATTCAAATGTTTTATCAATTGTACGTCCCACCTGTCAAGTCTCCCTCCACCGTCAACTAAATCACTAACTCTTGGAGCAGCTGCCATTTAGAGAATGGAAATTGGATCGCGAGAGATGACGTCCGCGAACTTCAAGAAATGCACAAAGCCAGAATAAGTGATGTAGCCAAGAATACTTCATTAAAGATGATGCCTGCACAAAAGGACAGGCAGTGGGGTCCTCATCCATTCGGACCATCGGGAGCATACTTCGTGGCTCAAAATATGACGACTAAACTCAAGCCATCTCTCATCTACCTCTCTATTGGATACTGGGGCATTCCGTTGAGTGTCAAACGAATAAATCTCTTCTCGAAGCCAAAGGATTCGGTATTCACTCGCTTTCCAGTAGAGTTACGCCTCGAAATACTGGAAAAACATCTACCGATCCATGATGCTGACGAAGCAATACGTTAAGTTCTTCCTCGTCTCACCCCAATCTGGCTAAGGTCGATACCGAGACTCTTCCAGCGGTGGTTTGACTGCCTCACTTCCCGCGACAACATGCGGTATTTGGGGACAATTGAAGACAGGAACGAAACTATAGAGACTTACCGCTTGCGCTCTCTCGACCTACATCCGGACATCGAGATCGTGAGCCACACAGGCTACAGAAAGCTAAGGCACAATCCCCTTCCGGAACGAGCACCGAGTCTAGAGACAGCACAGGTTAATCTCATGGCAAGACTAATGCTCTTATTTATTGAGTACATCATGACGAAATGGGAAAATATGAAAGCTCCTTCGATAGGCAAGGAAGAGTCTAGAGAAGTTACGACACAAGAACAAGAGTCAGACTGCCCTTACTGTGCACGGGGAAGATGTACAGAACATGAGATTCGGAAGGCTCGAGATCTAGTCTCCGGGGCTATCGTCCTGCCACTCTACTTCGATTTATCGGCTCATTTTGATCTTACAATACCGCATTTAATACTCTTCGAGGACGATCTTGAATTAATTTGCAAGGACATCGAAGTGGCGATGCGGCCGGTTATATTCATGTATATGCAGCGACATGGAGAAGTCGACTGGCAAGTTGGCCGTGACATTCTTCTCGCGATGAGGGGTGATATAGACCCAAATCCGATATTTGACGAGAGATTTGCGGACCAGTCTCCTGAGATCTACCAAAGTCATCTTGACTGTTTGAGAGATCTTGGGGACCATGTCATGAGTGACTTCGTGTTGCAGGTTTAAGTCACGAGTATGTCAGGTGGCCGGTCAATCAAATCTCTGCACGCTAGTAGTTGCTGAGACTACTTGTAATCTCCCTGATCGTCAGTCCGTAGCTTTCAATACCACAAGCTGATCAACCCAATTGACACTCTCTTGCGTCTTCGCTGTACGTGATTATCCTAGCAATACTTCGTCATCAGATAATGGGGCCGATCGATTTCTGAAAGCTCGTTCAATCTCCTTGTGGGGGTAGAAGTAGAAGATGGAGACAAAAGCCACCTCGGAGTGAAGAACATATTTTACAAGCTTTACTCCATGAAATGGCTTGACATATACTTCGCCAAGTACGAGCCCAGACTCAAGATCGACCGGCATAGCAAATATTCACCGGAAAAGACGGGCATGACTATATTCCGACGACTGGGCAAGACAAATTGACAACAAGCCAAAGCTCGCAAAGCATTATCTCTTAGAGGCAATAATGAGTCTCAAAGACTGCCGTCATCGGAATAGAGTCTAGGTCACTCTGCCCATTGCTTTAGCTTCATGACCGCATCGACAAGCGAAAAAAACAACGCAGTGTCAAAGAATCCAATAGAGTGCAGACCTCCCACCAGACCACCATCGCCAACCAGCACAGAGGCCCTAGCGCCAACGGAGCAGAAAGCATTGAAAAGACCCGATGATCATGACCCAACACCATGGACAAGCTGCCAATAACTTTACGATGATCACGCCGTTGGTGTTTCGCCATTACCCAATCGGGACGTATCTTGTGGGGGGAAGGGGGTCAAGGCTAGATGGTCGACCTCAAGTGACCCTTCCCAACTCTGTCCAGCGAATGTACTTTCAACTAAATGCGCTTTGCTTTACTTTGTCAACAGCGATTCTAAAATAACATGTGCCATCTGCATTTGAGAGGCACAAATATTCAGAATGTGACTTCTTCTGTTCGGTTGATATCTGTTGGCCCGCACCTGAGAGACGAATTACAATGTCGTAGAAACTAGACCACCAGTCTGCATTCAGCTGAAAGCGCTCTGCCTGCAAGATTCGGAAAGATTTCCAAATTCCAACTGCATATGAGAGGTTGGAAGAGGCAAATCCGGCGAGTATCAAAAGGGGCCCCTATCAAAACCGCATGCATCCAACGTGGTTGACAATGCGAAACAAAAAGGATCATCTAGGTGCAGCACAGTAAACAGCTACGAATCGGGCACAGATGTTCATCGTCATGAATGGAGAATTCCTGGTTGAAGAAGAAAAAGCACCAATGTCCAACCTCTGGCGGAGATAAGCAAGTTCAGGATAAAACAGTGTGCAAGTGTCAAAAGTTCTGATGACAGCCTGTCGCAATACAGAGATTCCCACAATTTCGAGGCTGAGTCCCCTCCCCCCACCAGCCTGACGCAACGAACTTCCCAAGGATAGCGTGGCCCTCGATCAAGGCCTTCAAGAGAGAACTCTAAAGCATAAAAACCTAAAATTCAGACAAGCGTTGACAGGTCAGATCAGACCAGGACCAGACGAACGAAGGATGGAAAGTGGATGCACCGCCCCAGTCGTCTGCAGCTCTGCGTCGAAGTGGCTGCTCCCCTGAAGCCAATTACACTCTGCACCATGGGATATCTATGGGGCTTCGTCACAGGCGAGTGCACGGTTTGGGTTCAGCATCTCGGGCTTGCGGTTTCAAACGTCAGTGGACACGGTCGGCCGTTTGAGCAACCGGGCTTGGCTGAGGCTCGAAGCGTCTCAGCACTCCTGACAGGGACTCGACAGGGTAGCAATAAGCTTAATTGGGTCATGACCTAGCGCTGTCTGACTGACATTTGGTGTCTTTGCATCATCGTTCATCTGAATGTATATACGGGCTCCATACATGTATCTGATCATAGGAAGTGGCTTTAGAAGCGAGGAGAATGGAGTACTGGGGAAGCGATTATTCGTGAAATGTAAACAACATCGAGTCTTTATTGAACATCTCTCTGTCTAGACACTTCAGCAATTCAACTCTCCTCTCAAATCTCCCCCTACCTCCTCCCCCCTCGTTTTATATCCCGAATTCACAGCCTCGCATCCGGTCGGCATCCGTCCCGTGGGGGGAATAACATCGGTTGACGGGCACATCACTTGGCAATTTCTCTTGGGAAGCTTGGCAGGAACACCATCCAAGCCTCCGTGTTTGCAAGAACCTGGTGAACCTGGACGAAGCCCAAGACCCAGGCCACCCACCAAGACCCAGAAGCAGCCATTCATCATGGCGGTCAGATAAAAGCGATTTTCTCAAGTGACATTGTTTCCTTCCCTCCCTCCCTTTCTTTTCCTCTCATCCTATTCCCGTCCTTTCTAATTATCCGCTACCAAACTTCTTTGAATTCTTCCAAACGGATAATTCATACTGGTTGCTGGTCGGCTTTACGTTCTTTACTTGCTGTGCAAACATTGTTCATTTACTTACTTGCTTTACTTTTCGAAATACCCTTCTTGATCGAATCACTCGAACGACATCAGACGATACCATCGATTGATCCATCCATATCTACAAACACGACACTCTTTTTCATCAGTATAATCATCAATCATCATGTCGACTTCTTTCTTCTCCAAGGCAGTGCTACTGCTGTGTTCGGTTCATTTGGCAGCTGCGAATATCATGAGTCCGAAGAAAGGAGAATCAGTAGAACTGAACAAGGAGTATGAAGTCAAATGGGACACAAAAGGACTGGAGGAACCTCTGAAGATGCATCTTGCACCCGGTGGAGCCACAGACTTGAGCAACATCATCAGCGAGTTGAATCGTAAGTCGACCAGGTCCAATCAGCCAGAAAAGAAGACGGGACGAAGTTTACTGACCAAAAATAGCAAGTGCACCAAACTCCGGATCCTGGAAGTGGAAGCCTTCAAGTTCCATCTCGCAACATGAGACGTTCATTATAATCATAGTTGACCATGGAGGAAAGTCGGTGTATGGAGAGCCTTTCAAGATGTACGGATGGGAACAACAGCAGACATACCAGGCAGCTCCTCCGCCTGAACATACGATCCCACCTCCAGTTCATAGCACTGTTGTGATCACCGAGATCCATTCCACATCAACGGCAGCAGCAGTAGTTGTAGAGCCTCCACCTCCAGCTCACAATACCATTGTGATTACTGAAATCCACTCATCGTCTTCAGCTGCGATGGTGCACAACACAATCGTCATTACCGAGATCCACGAAACGTCCACGGCGGCGGCTGTAGTCGAGACTTTTGCCCCAGTGGTGAACACAATCCTGGTTACCGAGATTCATTCATCCACGGCCGCAGCCGTTCTCGAAACAATCGCTGCTCCAGTCGTCATTGAATCTGCAATTGTCCACACTTCCATCATGGTCAACACACCTCCTCCGATTGCCCAAACCCAGACCCTCGCAGTTACACAAACTTCGGTTGTTCAGCACATTTCTCAGGTTGTGGTAACTTCGGCTGTTGCCCCAATTGTCAACACCATCCAAGTGGCCCCTCTAATCCAAACACACCAAGTCGCTCCTATCATCAGCACCGAGATCATTGCACCGATCATCAAGACAGTTTCCCAGGCCCCATTGTTCACCACAGAGTACCAGCAGCCAATTGTCAAGACCATCCTGGTTACTGAAACTCCAGCTCCCATCGTCAAGAGTGTATTCGTTGCTCCTCTTTTGGTCACTGAGACTCAGGCACCAGTGATTATCACAGTTACTCAAGCTCCAATCATCACAACAATCATTCAAGCCCCACAACTCGTCACCTCCATTCCAGCGCCTCTCCTGATCACCGAGCAAGTTACAGAGCTCATGACGACAGCTGTCATCTCCCAGGCCATCGAAATCGTCGAGTCTCACCAAAACGCCGTTTCAGTCACAGAGCTCTTCACCGAGCACGTCAAGGCCACCGTCACTTCGCATACAGTTGTCACATCGACACCGCCACCAGTAGCCGAAACAGTCATAATCACCCAAATCCACTCGTCTTCCGTAGCAGTCGAAGCACCACCAGCCGTCCACAACACGATCGTCATCACCGAAATCCACTCTTCATCCATGGCCGTCGAAGTCCCAGTAGTCAACACCATCACCTCGACAGAAATCCACTCATCCTCAGTAGAGATGACCACACCTCCTCCAGCCCTTGCCACCTCACCTCCATTCTTAAACTCCACTTCCGTAGAGGTAGTAGCAAGCTCCCTCACCACTCTCCCAGCAGAACTTCCAACTACCCTCGCCACCTCAACAACAGCGGTGGCCGCCCTCCCACAATCAGGATTCACATCCTCCTTCACGCTGGGCTCCGCATCCGGAACAGGCGTCGGTGCTATCCCCGCACAATTCAGCGGTGCAGCATACAAGAAGAACGCTCTCTCTGGCGGCGTCTGGGCCGCGGTCGGTGGAGTGGCAGTGTTGATAATGTAATTTCTTTGAGTCTCCTGGGCATGGTTGGAGTATCTAGGGTTGATTGATTGATTGAATCGAAAGGAATCGAATCAAATTTGAATCGGACCGGATTGGATTGGATGAAAACATGGGGACGTGGGGGAGATAGAATAGATATGATATTGTGGACGAGTCGTTCTCTTAGACATCTTTGCCAATAGATTTGGTTCTTCTTTGTAAAAAGACGGGATGTCGGTTTCCTTTCGAGATGTATATATAATGTTATTCCGGGAATGTTTGGGGTTCCAATATACGAACGGTCTCAGTTGAATCAAGCCATATGTGAGAAAATGACATGCATCGTGCTGCGCAAGCTAGTGTTCTTGGAAGATACTTGGCGAAGCTGTACTTGTGGTATTAACCCAGACAAGTACTCGTGAAAAGGAAAACAGAAATTCGAATGAGCCATCTTACCTGAAATCAGACATAGCTCTCCTTGTTCCCATACAGCGCATTCGACCTTCGCGGCCTTTGAAAGGCCATCTCATCATACCTATTCCTCCTCTCCACCCCTTCATACTGCTGTTTAATCATGGCATAGTTCCTTGGATTCCTCCTCCACAAATTCTTGACGCCCTCTTGAAAGTTATTCAGCTCGCCTGCCCAAGCCAAGCACAATGCAATGACCAGAATTGTCAAAGGAAGTGCCGTGGCCCAGTACACCCACTGTCCAAATGGCATGTCGCGAACATCGGATGTGTTCATGCCCATGATACCGGCGACAGTACCGAGTGGAAGGAAAATAATGGTGACGATGGTGAATGCGTAGATTGCTGCTTCTTGCCGGTCTTTGTTCGAGTCTATCTTTTGGATGTTCTAGATGTCAAATTAGCCTCTCCTCGTCTGGATCTCCATGCCAATTTGAAGTCATACCCAGTCTCCCAGCTCTGATGCGATCTCACGCATCTCCCTGAATTCTCTGATGCGGTTCTCAACTAACGCAATATTATCTTGGATGATGATACTTTGCACACCTGCCAATTCCATGGGTAGAATATTTCCCCCAGTTCGCGGGGAAGGGCGCCGTGAAAATGACGCATCAGCGTACTCTGCATCTTCGCGAGCACCTACTCGAGATGCACCAAATCCTCGCTGGGCTTATCTCAAAACGTATTGCTGAACATCCAACGTCTCGCTAATGACTTCAATCTCTTGCTTCAAGCAGACAATTCGGTCTTGATGAGCTCGGTCTAGTGGATTGCCTTCGATATCGGATTGCTGTACTTTTGTCAATTCAGTTGTCTCCAGGTTCTCTCTGCGTCGACTTACCAACGTCTTCAGGTACTCTAAATAGGTGTCTGAGATATCTGCAGCCGAGGCATTTCCGTCTCGGGATAGTTGGAAAGCAATCAAGGATGCAAACTCAAAGGGCGGGAAGACTGCGTAGTTGGACATTTCCACCTTTGATACATTTGAAACGACCTTTTTGATTCCTCGATTTATGAGGTCATGACATGTTGTCATTTGGCTGTCAAAGAACCGCATATTTTCAACGGAATATATCAGTGCCAAGACCAGGTGCAGCCACGCCGTTGTGAGCTCGTCTGGTATAGTTATGTTGGATCGATCGGCCAGGGGGGCATGTGATAGATAATCTTGGAGCAGAGATGTGCTTTTGTTGATCCGATTAAGCCAGTCTAATATCTCAGTTGCGTTATGGTCGATTCGTGTGCGATAATTCGATGTAGATTCCTCATCCACCGTAGTTACCCGTGGCATGGTCTAGTTGGATATGAGTAAGACTGGCAGGCCGAGGAATGTGGCAAAACGTACACCGAAGAGTGAAAAGAGAGGGCCCCAGTACTTGTCCGTTGTCGGGCCACTAGAGCCAGGAGGTAGGAAGAAACTGTAGAGCAACTCCGCAGCATTCATAATACCCACCAACGTTTCATATCGTGCAATGATATGTTCTTCAGTTGATGCAGCATCCGGCCTCAACTTGGAGAGTTCATCGTAGATCGCTCGTCGGTTTGCATTTAGTACTTGGAATCGGTTGTATTTAAGCGGTGATTAAGACTGGTTTCCTTGCTGAGGTAAGTGTCGATTTCGGCCAAATCATCGTTGAGCCCCTGCCTATTCACGCTGGACGTCGGGTAGTCAACATTGATTGTCGAAATGTCTGGGCTGCCGTTATTGTTTTCATTACGAGAATTAAGCCAAGTGAAAACGTGGAAGTCTTCTTTAGACTGATTTTTTGGTTGGTCTGTGGATTTGTTACGTTTTCTGTGATCCGCTGGCTGAAGTGATGGACCGGTGGTGGAAGGATCGCCAGTCGTAGGCGCACTAGAGTTACGTTCGGTGCTTTTCGCTGGACCCTGTTCATACAAGAGAACCCCTTTCACAAGATCTAGTTTTGTTGACATCCTGCCGATGTCAGTGTTGAATTGCTTGTTGGTGCAAAGGGCGGTTACCGAAAATCAACCACGAGTCTCACGGCTGTCTTCTTTGAAAGTGCTAGAACTTTGGGCCACTGTGAAGCGATGACTGGTTTCTCATTGTACTTGACCTCGACTTGGAGCGGCCAATAATCGCGAAAGTGAGCCACAAAGGCCTGAAAGATGCAATTATCAGCTCGGGAAATACAGATAGCAGCCTATCACTTACAAACCAAGATTGGCATTCTTCCAGAGGGAGAGACCAAAGCAGGGAGCTTTTAGTTGAAACGAGAATATTTGGGGAACTCAATGAAGACTTAACCCCAACTTTTGGAAGAACGGATATGAATTCCCCTTGCAGAGAAGTCATCGGCAGCCTAGCACATGACACAACCAAAGCTTGAAAGGTCAACAATAGACATAAAGGGACGGTCTGAGTTAAAAAACTTACAGTCGTCTAGAATAAGAAACCACACCTGAGCAATATGAAAGCAGTGCTCAGGTGGTATATTCTGCAAGTAGCAGACCGCCTGTTTCATGTCTCTCTCCTTCTGTACTAGAGCAAACCTGGCTTGTAGGAGAGTTCTCATGGGATGTGAAGACCCTTTTAGGCCTGAAAGTGTCGAGTACTTCTCCAAGCAAAAGTACGGGGCGCACAGCCAAGAAATCGTTCTGGCTTTTGAATTTTTTGGTCGTTTCTCTCCTGCTAAAGTCTCTTGCAGAAATGAAGGGACCATAAATCTTGCCTTAACCTTTGTTGATGTTTGCAAAGGTTTGTCGTATCTCTTCTTCACCCGCCCAAGAATTTTCTCGATTGCAGCTGTCTCCGACTCGGTGAGTCCAGGGATATCAAGCGCGTTGTGCTGATTCTAGGTCAGTACAGTGAAATATTCATGTAGGGACCGACATACCTCAAAGTTGTCAAAGTCCATACTTTTGTCCTCAAAGTGACTGTTGTTATCAGTTAATCTAGGAGTCAAAAGCAAGTGGATACTTACATCCATCTGAACACTGATGCTGCGCCTTTGGTTGGATTGGGAGACGAATCAGGCGAGAGACTCAATTGTACTGCATGAGATCCCCCAATGGCGCCATCACCGATGTATTGGGATCGCAGGACGTGATAAGTTCTTCCAGACTCAGATTTCATTTTTGGTGGTGGCTCTACGTATGGCTCCTTTTTCTCCGATGGATCGGACATATCAGATGTAGAGCTCAGTATACTCTCTGTTCCTCGCAGACTCTTGCTGTGGCGTGAAAGAGAAAACGGGTAGGCTTCTGGGACAAAGCCAAGATCGGGATCCCCCAGCCGGTCCAAGAAATAACTGTGATACTCATTCTCGTAGTCGTCCTGAATTCGAACGGCAGCGGGTGGTTTTGTTGATCTACTTTGAGCTCGACTGCGACTTCTTGAGTAGGACGATGGATCAAGGGTGAGAAATTCGTCGTCTCTACGTTCATAACGGGCGTCCTCGTCATCGTATTCATTGTAGATGCGATTGTTTATGATGACAGGTGCTGCTGCTGTTGGCGGTGGAGGTGTGCGAGATCTGGACCTAGTTCCCCTGCGAGTTTTGCTCATGGAATATTCATCATCCTCAGCATCGTTATAAATGCGGTTGTTAATGATGATAGGCGCTACTGATGGTGATGGTCGAGATCGACTATGGCGCGAGATGGCCGGGGCGAGGTAATTGCTGGGAAGAGGGCTGAATGGGGAAAAATTATGCACTGGGTATTTGCTAGGAACGAGATAAGGCGTTCGGTCTCTGTCAATCCGGATGTCAATCTCATCTTCGTCATCGTATGTCGTCGAACGTCGACGAGGTGAACGATAGCTCTCTCGAGGGTACGAGCGAGGCGCGAGATAAGTATGTCCTGTCATTGTAGTTCGAGGGTAGAAATCGTGCTCGTAGTAGTTCGCTCGAGTTGGCATGCTCGCCGATACTGGATACCGACGTTCATGTTCTATCAAAGGAGGATCGCGAGCCCTTCGGACTCTGATATCCAGTTCCTCATCCGAATCATCATCATAGTAGTTCGTGCGAGTTGGCTTGCGGGCGGGTGTTGGACGATATCGACCTTCACGTTCTATGATTGGAGGGTTGCGAGTCCTCCCACCTCTAATATCCAGTTCATCGTCCGAATCATATCTGCTTCCTCCACGAAATGGCATTGGACGAGAAAGAGTGGCAGGATCGAATGGATTTCTCGGCCATCTCCCAACCTCGGGACGTCCATTTCGAATTCGAACATCAACTTCTTCATCATCATCATAACCTCCAGCTTCTCGTGGGCGGAGTCGGGGAGCAGAGGCACCGAATCGAGGCTCATTTTGGGGGCCGGAAGAATCTGCTCGGTCCTGGCGAATTCGAACATCAATGTTCTCTTCTTCGTCATAGTATCTCGAGCCGCCAGTTTTTCCAGCCCGGAAACGCCTAGAATCGTTGCGCGAGTGAGCATATTCTTCTCCTTCATCATGGCTTCTTCTTGCTTCCGGGTCCGTTGCCGTTGAGGCTCTGTTGTCTCTGAAATCCACTAGAGGAGATCCTGAACGCTCTCTTGCACCGGTTGCTGGAGTCCCATAAATGTCGTCCTCGCGTTGACTGCTGCTTGGCTTCGGATCTCCCGAAGTTCTCCAAATTGGAGATGGCGACGAATTCTGTCTCCTGCGTCCTGTCTCTGTTCTGGAGGTTCTTCGAATTGGAGATGGCGACGATGTTTGTCTCCCACGTTCTTCCAAGAAAGAAGTATTTCCTCGACCAGCTCTTTCGTCCAGCCCCTTCCTGTCTGGAGATGTTCGATCACGTGAACCCCGCCGAAATGGTCTTCTTCGACTTGTTGAGCCATCCCCCGTTCCAGTTATCGGGCTGGCAAACCGTACAGGTAGAGTTGGGTTGCGGCGTGGGACTGTTTGTGGGGCAGGAGATGGCTCAGCAGTGGGTTGTTCAGGAGGTGGTTCGTCCGAGACGAAGGCTTGGTTTGGCGCCTCGGGACGAGCCTCGTTGTCGGCTTCTTCGGTCACGGACGGTTCCGGCATAGCGAAGCGAAAGTAAACACCGAACCGAATAAATATCTAGGAAATGTATTAGACGTGGCAATGATTTAGGGCTGTGTGGAAAATGAAGTTCATGTAGAAGTAAGATCCGAATAGATTGCAAGTTCAGCTCCGAACACTAGCAAGGATGATTGCCCCTGTCTGGTGTCGCGTTACACCACGTGATGTATGTAAATAAAGCACGACAGCAGCAAAGCTCAGCTGCTTTTGGATACAGTTGCTTAAACTAAATCACGTCATGACAATTAGGCTATTTGAAATAGAGTTTACTAAACCCCGGCACATTAAACCACACGGCCAGGGATTTGCTCTCATACCATCTCTCAATGTTCCCGTAGTTCCTGCGGCGCAGTCTCAAGCGAAGCCCGAAGCCTCGGATCCGAGATCAACCACAGAAGTCGACCGGACTTAACTTCAAAAACTGGAGAGGTTTCCGCGAAGGATTCCTAGTGTTTTATTTGGGGCTTATTAAGATACAGTCAGACCAAGCCGAACCTTAATTGATGTAGCAAGTCGAACTTCAACTTAAAAGCGCACTTACTTCCCCAACGATAAACAAATCCATCCTCACAAAGCAAGATCCGGAAATCAGAGATTACTCTTCATACTCCATTGAAGCTTCAATCAAACCGTCAAAACAAACCTACCTGACTGAAACACTCAACAATCCCCAAGATGAATTCTTCCAAGCCTCAAAACATCGCTATCATCGGTGCCGGCCTAGCAGTAAGTCCACTTTCACGTTCTCACCCAAAACGTACTAAGACAACGCAGGGCCTAACTCTCTCCCTCGCCCTTCACACTTACTCAATCCCCTCCACACTCTACGAACTCCGCGACCCAGAAGCTCGAACAGATGGCGCACTCATGCTCGGTCCCAACGCCCTCTCAGTCCTACACTCTCTAGGAATCTACGAACGGATCAAAGACCACGGCTATCTATTCTCCAAGCTCGTCTACAAAGACGACCAAAACAACTTCCTCGACGAGTACTACCTCGGTGAAGAGAAACTCTTCGGCTTCAACGCTCTGCGCATCTATCGCGAGATCCTCCTTCGGGAACTCAGAAGTGCCGCAAAAGAGAGGGGCATCAACGTACAATATAACCGGAAGTTCGCCAAGGTTGTAAGCGAGGATGAAAACGGCGTCGTGTTTGAATTTGCGGATGGCACGACGGAGAAAGCGAGCATGCTCATCGGAGCCGACGGTATCCATTCCAAAGTCCGGCAATACACTCATCCTTCCGTCAAGCCCATGTACAGCGGTCTCCTAGCTGTCACCTCCGCAGTCGAAACATCCAAACTGCGTTTTCCAGAGCCGGAATATCCCCTCGTGAGCTCCATCCACGGCAAACACGGCGCATTCGTCTTCGCTGCCCAGAACCCTCAGGCAACGGAGATGTTGGTTGGTACGCAGAAAAAGTTTCCCGAGCAAGACAGAGCGGGGTGGGATCGTCTCCGATCTGATCAGGAGGAATTGAAGAGTATGTTCCAGGCCAATAAGAGCAACTGGCCTGATCTAGTGCAGTCGGCTATGGAAAATATGATCGAGAATCGCCTGTCTATCTGGCCGTACTTCGTTGTTCCGCACCTCGATACTTGGTCTTCGCCACAGCAGAGAGTTGTGATCGTCGGTGATGCCGCACATGCGATTCCGCCTAACGCTGGACAAGGCGCGAGTCAGGCCTTTGAAGATGTGTTTTCTTTGGCGCTGTTGTTGTCGAAGCTTGATGGGGCGGTGAAAATGGATGCTGCGTTGGAATTTTGGCAGAAGTATCGGGTAGAACGGGTTCAGAAGGTTTTGGCGCTGACGATGAAATTGAATCAGAAATCTCTGCCCGCTGCGGAGAGGGCGAAGATTGGTGATGCGGAGGTTGTGTTCAAGCATATCGCTGGTGGACCAGAACAGCAGAGGTGGTTGTATGAACCGAGGATTGAGGAGCATGTCATGGAGTGGGTACGTCAACAGAGGGAAAATAAATAGGTGGTACGACTCTCTCATATCTTTATATTTTGCTAAAATATAAGAGAAAAAACAACCTTGCAACTTGAACAATCGTCAGCACCTATATCAGGTAATATGGAATACATATATAAAGCCTTGCTCTCCTCTTACCTTGTCCATGACCACCTTTGTCACTGCTGCGTGAATCAGAAAGCGAGACTGAGACTATGCGCAGAATAGAAGACTGCAGTAGGCTCTGTGATGTTAATTAAACAACAAGTCAACCACAGCAAAGCCAGCGGGTTGCTAGCTTCCTACCATGTTGCCCATCGAATCTATCACAGTTCTCGCGAAACTTGGATAATTCCTCTCTGACCCATATTCTTCGCCTGCCTCGCCACAGAATCCGCCTCATCTTCAATATCCTGAACGTCGCAATCCGGGACAAAATCCGCCACGCGAAGTCTTTCAATCGCATCCTTGACCCAAACACGACAACGAAAATTCTCGTTCCAGCGAGCTACAAAGCCGCCCTGACGCAAAACAGGCGTACTGGTTATGATGCCGTGAACTGCCGTACTCTGGCTTTCGTCGATACCAGATCCAATCTGGAGTGCGACGATGATGCTTTGTGACCCGACGACATTCTCGGTCATGTGTTCTTCTAGCACCCATTCGCCTGAGCTGTCGGTGGCGTTGTAGACATTGCCCCAGGGGTGCGACACCATCAGAAACAATCCCCAGTGCATACCGTCGTTTGGGAGGAGCGAGAGGATTATGTAGAGACCTCCTGCTTCGTATCCTTCATTTCCCCGGTTGGCGGACATCTTGGTGTTTGGTGAGAATGATATTTTGACTATGATCATACACACAAAGACTTTGGTGTTTGAAAAATCTTCGACGGCAGGCGAGATAAGTAGCTAGGCGACGGAATTGGTACGTCTGAGTTAAGTTTGAAGCTGGTGGCAAAAACATAGTTCATCATCGACGGAGTCTGCGTTTATGGACAATGCCAATTCCTGGTAGTCCGATCCAACCACCCAGCAAGAATTCAACTGTCCAACAATAGCAACGTGGGGGACCAAGGTTGAGGAGACACTCAAGGCATATCGGGGCTTCGCTCCCGCCCAGAATGAAAGACGAGTAGCAGATCAGATATGAAGAGCCGGCAAGGCGTTGTCGGGGGGCGCTCTGATTGTGGCGCTTTGAAAGTGACATGAGTGGTTGTGGTCCAAGCGAGTGTGACAAATTTCTACTCTAATACTCAAGTAGTTACTTGAGTAGTAAGGTAGAGTAGAGTAGAATTAGAGTAGTTATTTTTGACTACTCTAGAGTAGTAGAGTAGTAAACCTGTTTAATAAAGACGTTTAGATTTAAACTAATATTAAATTATAATATGATTAGCAAGATACTTTACTTATAAACTACTTAGTTATAA
>MU270535.1:0-91774 GCA_021432625.1 Leptodontidium sp. 2 PMI_412 | reverse complement strand
ACTATCGCCGCTACTGTTATATAAACCCTTACTTAATATACTATTAATAACCCTCGCTAAGAGACTGGCACTCCCTCCCCTTTTAACTAATTTATACGTGCTCTTACGGCGGACCTTTAGCCGACCGCCGACTATTACCTCCCTAAGTTAAACCTTACTATCTTTGCCGTTAAGCTTAATAAAGTCAAATACCTTTATACCCCTTTAGCGACTATAAGGGCGAAATTAAATACGACGCCTAAAAGATAAATATAAAGCTCTTTATTTAAAAGTACTTAAGTAACTTCCTTACCGGCGAATTGTAAGTTTATATTTACTTTAAATATATAAAGGGAGAGGCTAAGATTATTATTCTTTAACGAATAAACCCCGACTTCGTTAGAGACTTTAATAAAGCCGCCGACGTCTTAAAGGCTTTAGACTAACGTTTCTTTAATTATAACTGAGTATAAGTAGCTAAGCTTAAGTATAACTAATTATAAATAAGTAATATAATATATAATAAGTTCTGTATAAAATTTACGATATATACGGCTACTAAAAAGATCTCACTTACTCGTTAGTTTAATAACGGATACGAGAAAGTCTCGGATAAGCTTAAGTACGATATTTATACTAAGAAATATGACTTCGCCGGAGATTATACGGCTCTTGACAAGTTCTTAGCTGTCTTAGACCGCGAGTTACAAAATATTACTATTATATAAGTTAGTGCGCGAGCTACTACCGCTGCCCGCGAGGCCCCTCGAGTCTCTTTTAATAATATTAACGACTTGCGCGGTATCTTAAAGAAGGAGAGCTAGTGTGTAACTTCCCCTACGCCGGCTACTATAGTATAAAGACCCCCGACCCTGACTCTAAGACAGTCGTCGGATATCTGTTAGTGTACGCCTTCCCCCTTGCCTGTCTTACGCCGACTTAAGTCCCCCGTACCTTCTCTTACACTTAAAGACGTCTCTTCCGACACTTATTTCTATTATAGTAAGACTGGCTATTAAGCTAGCGACTATCCTAAGCGCCGTAGAGATTAGGCTCTTAATAAGTTGATTTCTTAATTAGTCGTTAGCGAGGATCTAAAGACTAACGAGTTATTAAAAAACTCTTAAGCCGTGGCAAAGACTTATACTTCGATATAGGCTATAACTTATAAAAAGACTTAGCTTTTAATTTTTATACTCTTATTAAAGAATAATAATTCTTAATTAGTATTAAATTAAAAAGGAATAGATTTTTTACTAAGATACTTATATATATTAATAATAGAGCTAATATTTTTAGTGTTATTAAGACTTCTTTTATATACTGACTTATTAAGCAATTTAATATTTCCTTTATATCTCTCCTTTAACTAATTGTCTTAATTAGTTATAATAATAAGAAAGGTAAGCTAATTAATACAGCTATCTTACTTACTTTAACGATTAACCGCCGGCGAATTAACTCCCCCTTTTTAGTAACTAACTTAAGAAACACTAACGTCTTAATTAATTAAAAGTTCCTCGAGTATTAGGACTTAAAGTAGTTATATATAGAGAATCGAAATTAATTAAAATAGCTATTAAATATACTTGTCTAGCCGTACTTTGACTAGCGAGTCTTCGTCGATATTAATTATTCTAATAAACTAATCGTTAAGTCTTACTAGCTTAATATAAAACAAAGGGATACTCTTATTAATATAAATAACTACCGCCGGAGGTAAGCTAGGCTTACGGCACTTAACGACTCCTTTAAGTTAAAGGTCTTTATACGACTTACTACTAGTGTTGTTACGGCTGGCCAGAGGTTGATACGGCGAGTTAACTCAAGCTTTGTATTTGGACCTAAGGCTACACTCAGAATCGAGAAGAAAAGACAAGGAGAAAAGGAGAGCTCTCTATAAGAGGGAGCTCAAGTATAAATATATAAAGGAGCCTCCTAATGGGGCCTAGCGTAGTCGGGGGCCATTTATCCACATGTCGCAGGCTCGCCACTAAGTCTTCCCTATTAAGCTTAGCGCCGTCGCATAGCCAGCGATACTACGAGCCCGTGTCGGTTAGAATGCGAGGCGCATCGTAGGTCGTAACAAGTGTCTCGCCGACTCGACCCTCGAGCTTTACTAGAGAGGTTAAGGAGCGTCTATAAGTTATAAAAGATTAATTAAACCCCTTAATATCCCGTGATCTGAGATTATTATTTAAAGATAAAAAAGTTTATAAAGCCTCCTCGGCGAATTACTAATTAAAGGCGCTTACTACAGAGATTTTCCTTATATTAGTAGTAGCGATATTTACGACGTACTTTTAACTTAAGAAAGTTAAGAAGAATAAAGTAAAAACCTTTATAATATTAATATATAAGATTAATTAAGAGCTAACTCGTCGCCGGCGAAAGGCCTTAAATTAATTAAGTATTAAACTCGCATTAATAAATAGAGACTTAATCTTAAAGGAGGCCTTAGAGGCTAAGTACGCGTAAAATAATAAGTTAATAAGTAAGAAGCTCTTAGTAAAGTATTAAGAGTATACTTCTCTCTTCTCTTAGTAAGCCTTTAACGAGCTACTAACGTATTAATAAGGTATAAACTACTAAATCGAGCTTACTAAGGAGAACGACTTATCCTTTAAACCTTTTTAATATATAATTAAAGAATAATTATTAAAGACTAAGTAGTATATTATTAATAACTTATATAAAGGTTTTATTACGCCTTTTAGCGCATTATATATAGCCCCTATTCTCTTCGCTAAGAAAGCCGATAGTAGTCTTTAGCTATATATTAACTACTAGAAACTAAATGCCTTATTAAAGAAGAACTTATACTTAATCCCTTTAATTAATAAGATAATAGCGTGTATTTATAAGGCAAGGGTTTTTACGAAGTTTAATATTTAGTAAGCTTTCTATTATATCCGTATGTCCCCCGAGAGTAAAGATTATACGACCTTCTATACTTAATATAATACTTATAAATATAAGGTCCTTTCTTTTAGCCTTATAAATAGTCCGGCGACTTTCTAGTAATTTATTAATAATATCTTTATAAAGTACTTCGACGACTTTTACGCGGCTTATATAGACGATATCTTTATTTACTTATTAACCCCCGAGGAACACGAGGTCTACGTTAAAAAGGTTATAGTAATATTATAAGTATATAGACTTTAGACTAATATTAAGAAGTCTAAGTTTAGCGTATAAAAGACTAAGTTCTTAAGATTTATTATTAAAGTTAATAGCGTAAAAGCGAACTTAAAGAAGATTAAGGTAATTAAGGACTAATAATACGCTAATAATATATAAAGTATATAAAGTTACTTTAGTTTTTATAACTTCTACTACCGGTTTATTAAAGATTATAATTATATTACACGACCCCTTATAATACTTACTAAAAAGGACGTTTCCTTCGTCTTCGACAACGCTTATAAGAACGCCTAAGAGACTCTCTGGGAAGCCCTTTAGTTTACGTTAGTTTTTTACTACTACGACTTTACTAAGTAAACGCGACTAAAGACTAATTTCTCGAATAAAGTCGTCGTAAGGGTTTTATTTTAATTTTAAGAAAACGACACCTTTTACTTTATAAGGTATTTCTCGAAGACTATAACGGACCCTAAGCTTAATTACTTGATTTATAATAAAGAGATATTAGTGATTTTTTAGTTATTTAAGTAATATCGCCTAAAGCTCTTAAGTGCCTAAAAAATATCCTTATTTATATAGACTACTAAGCCTTAGAGTACTTTATAATTACTAAGGACCTTATAACTAAGTAGGCTTAATAGGCTAAGTTCTTTACGGATTTTTATTTTATAATTATATATTATACTAAGACGATTAATACGTTAATTAATACCTTGTCTTAACCGGATTAAGATCTTATAGTTATAAAGGCACGTAAGCGGGCTATCCGTAGTTAATAATTAATTCTGACAAACAAAATTAACTCACGAGTCACTAATAACCTCTAACTTTTTATCGTTGATCTGATAGACGCTTATATTAAAGTCGTAAAGACAATACCCCTAGTACTTATAGAGGCTATAATCCCGGATTACGACGCTGAGCCACGTGACAACTTAAAGCTAAAACTTAAGTTTAATATAAGAGTACTAATCGACTTAAAGACGCGTACCGCGGAGGAGTTAGACCTTAACTCTATAGTAGTATATAATATCGCGAAATATAACGTTATTAATTAAGTACTCTTAACTAATAAGTCGTCTCCCTCGCTAGAGCCTCTCTAATAAAAAGCTAAGAAGTAGTCGTTAAATTACGAGTTAGTAAACGACAAGTTACTTTTTTAAGGCCGCCTAAAAGTGCCCTTAGAATCGCCGGAACTTCGTATAACACTTATTCGCTATATATATTCTTAACTTTTAGTAATATACACAGGGATTAGAAAGATAAAGGCGTTATTAAGTCGTAAATATTATTAAAATAACCTTATTATAAATATAGCTCAATATATAATAAACTATAGTTACTCTCGACAAAAAGCCTATAAGAATAAGACCCTTAACTTCTTATACCCTCTATTAATCCTTACTCGGCCGTATTAATATCTTATAATAGACTTTATAAAGTTATTATTAAACAAATATAACTATAACTTCGCTATAATTATTATTAATCGCTTATTTAAGAAACTAGTCTTAATACTTTATAACGATATAATCACGGCTAAGGGTATAGTTATTCTCTTCCTTGTTTATTAGACCTAATACTTCGATATGCCGGACTTTATTGTCTCAGACTGTAGACTTTAGTTCGTCTCCTCCTTTTAAAAGAAGTATTATTATATCTTTAGAATTAAAGTAAAACTAACGACGGCGTATAACTTAAACGTCGACGATTAAATAGAAGTAACGAACTAATATATTAAATAACGACTTTGTCCCTTTTATTATTATTACTAAGCTAATTAAAGCGACCTCTTATTAATTATAAACATTACTTAATTAACGTTATTATATAAGTTCTTAAGCCACTTGTCCCCTTTTTAATTACTTAATAGCGTTAAGCTAAGGACTTTTTAAGACTTAATTAACTTAAAGCCTCTAATTATAGTAATAAAGAAACTTAATTACAAAGAGGCTCTTTAAGTAATATTATAAATAAAAGAGGTTATAAAAGTTATATAATTATCTTTTAGAGATTAATAAGAGAAAATAAAATGACTAGTAAATCGTGGGCGACGTATTATTAACTAAGACGTTAGCGACTTAGTATTAATAAATACTTAGAACTAAAATATCGACTGACCCTTAAGGAAGCTTTTTAATAAGTAGTACGGCCTAGTTAAAGTAATTGTTAAAGAAGGAGAGATTTAAAGAATCGAGCTACTAGAGGATTAATTAATTTACCTTGTTTTCTACTTATACTCGCTTCGTAAGTACGCTAATAACCCCTTACTAGGACAAGTTAGAGTTACGCTAGTACTTATTTAGTTATTACTTAAGTAAAATAAGTAGGAAATTAAAGGCATCCTTAGCTTTAAGGTTATACAGAATAAGCTATTCTATTATATTAAGTAATTAAGCGTTAATAAAGACTTAAAGTAGTATTTATATTTAAATATTATAATAACTTTATATATAATTAAACGGTTTTACTTAAAGTATTTTAACGCTAAGGGCCCGCCGAGAGCTCTCCTAAAGTGGCTAAAGGCTTATAACGCTAGTATTAACGACTATAACGACTTAAAAGACGACACAGTTATAATTACAACTACGCGGACGTAGTTTTTTAAGAGGGAGGGGTAATATTACGACTTATAATACGCCTCGTATTTTAACTAACACGGGCTCGTAATATCGCTAACTATACGACGGCGCTAAGCCTAATAAGGAAAACTAAGTGGCGAGTATATAATATATAAATATAAATGGCCCTTAATTACGCTAGGCCTTATTAAGAGGGTCCTTTATATATTTATACTCGAGCTCTCCCTTATAAAGAGCTCTCCTTTTCTCCTTGTCTTTTCTTCTCGATTCTGAGCGTAGCCTTAAGTCTAAATACAAAGCTTGAGTTAACTCGCCGTATTAACCTCTGGCCAGCCGTAACAAAGATCTTATTAAGGGCGGTCTAGAACTTAGAAACAAACTAGGAACCTTTATTAAAAGTAATAGTTAAGGAAGTATTAAAGTAATAGTATATATAATAAATATATATACTAATTAACTTTCGAGTATTTATTGTCTTTTAATAAGGGATACTAACGGCCTGTTTATTAAATTTATTAATAAAAACAAGGACGTTATTAAATCTATACTTGTCTTTAATAAAGAAGTAGTAATTTATTATAATATATTCTTAAGGTCGAGACAAAATAAAGAGAAGATAAAGGAATTTAGGCTTCTTATCTTAAGGGACTTAAATTCGTTAGTAAGTATAATAGTTATAATATTATTATTAAACTATTAACGTGATTCCGTGTTATTAGTATTAAGAACAGAGTATTTAAATTGTCTTTTAAGTGTTAAAGTATATTATAATAACTTAATTATAGACTTCTTAAATAAAGAAAGTTCGGAGGTAATCGACATTAAGGACTAAGAGGCGGCTGTTATAGAGTAAGAAGTCGCCTTTTAGGCCGAGTTTACTTAGAGAACTTAATATAGCTTGTTTATATAAAGCTTATAAAGAAGAAGTAATATAATTAGCCTCTAAGACTTATTGTACGACGGAGAATATTAATATAAGGGCAGCGAGCTTAATATCGGCCACTAGCGCGCTAACGTCGTTAGGCGGTCGTAACTTTATAAATAATAAACGAGGGTTAACTTAGTTTTAATATAAGAGTTATTAAAAGCGTTAAGTCTTTTTTATAAAGTTCTATTAATCTAATTTATTTAACTTATAAGAAAGTGCGTTTATTAAGGGGTTATAAATTTTAGGGCAATACGTAATTATAAAATTATAGTTTATTAAAAGCTTTACTTATTATACTTGTTTAATACTTAACTACTTAGAAGTTATAAAGTATTCTAAGGCCTTATAGTCTATTATAACACAGACTTAGTAGGGGGCTCTTATTAACTTAATATATTAGTGCCTAAAAGATCTAATAATAGTTAGTATCTCTTTGTCGTGTATTATATAATTGAGCTTAATAAGTAATATAGTCTTTAAAAAGAAAGTAATAGAGAACTAGTCGTTATTATATTATTAAAAAAGGACTCTTATTATAATACTATTACTAATATTTATCTCTAAGAAGTAAGGTAAATCTTATTAATAATGTCTTAAGAGAGGCGCGGACGTGAGAGTATATTTTAAGAAGTTAAAGGCGTCTTCGCACTTTATAATAAAGTAAAAGGGAATGTTATTTTTAATTAATTAAATAAGAGGTTTCGTTATAATATTATAGTCGTAAATAAATCCCTAATAAAAGTTATAAAAACTAAAAAAGGACTACACTACACGCCTTTAATAAAGTTAGAGTAAGTCTATTTATAAATGACAAAGACTTTTTTAAGATTAACTTTTAACTTAAAAGTTAATATAATAAATCTTAAGTACTTAGTTTATATTACTTTAAACTTATACTTCTTTAAGTCAACTTATAACTTAACGTCGTTAAGGCGTTAAAGTACTTTTTTAACGTATAATTAGTATTATAAGGGATCCTCGGAGTAAATAAGAATATTATTTAAGTATATTATATAAAAATTATTAAAGTAATTAAAGAAAATATTATTTATATAACGCTAATAAGTAATAGGGCTATTAATTAGCTTAAATAAAAGAAGTTTGTACTTATATACGCTATATCTTGTGTAAAAGGTTATATATTACTCTAATATTAAGTCTATTTAAATTTAGTAAAGATATGAGCGTTAACTATACGAGTTAAGGTTTTATTAATTAAAGGTAAGGGGTATTAGTCCTCTTAAGTGAGGGAATTTAGTACCCGAAAGTCGATATATAATTATAAAGAGCTATTCGGCTTCTTAATAAAGAGAATAGGAGTAGCGAATAATACTTGAGACAGCTTAATAAATCCTTTGTCTAAGTTATTTATAATATATTCTTTAATAGCCTTAAGCTCTTTAGTTAATATCTTATATAATAGTAAATACTTAAGTACTTTCTTACTTTCTTCTTTTAGCTTAATTTTATAATTATAAAAGCGGTAAAGGGGGAGAATATTACATTTTATTTTAAAGAATATGTGAGTTTAATTAGTGTATTTTAAGGGAATTATTAGTTTAGTATTTAACTCTTAAATAAAAAGTGCAAACTATATAACTAACTAGTAATAGTAAGTGAGTTCGATAGTTAGAGTTATTATAGTAGCGACTTTCTTTTGTTCTTAACTTCTTTAATTAATTAAAGTATTAATTTCTTAAAGTATTATTATAAATATCTTATCTTTAAACTTTTATTTACTTAATATATAAAACACTACGGCGCTAATCGAAAAGATCTTAACGGCAAGGCGTTAAGAAGCTTGTCTATAATAGGCCTCTTATATTAAAGAGTAAACTTTAAGGGGGAAGGGACTATTTATAGTCTAGTCATATATAAGTAAGGGAGAGTTACGTTTATATATTCCGAAGTGAATTAACGTAGTCCTTAGTATATATTTTACGTATAAAAAGAGCGAATTAAGGAAAGTCTATTTAGTCTCAGGAGTATAAAAACTTAGTAGTTCTCCTCTTTAGCTTAGTAACTTTTATTTAGGCCAGTTTAGTTAAGATGTAAATATTATTAAGTCGTGAGGACAGTTATATATATCGACTAAGTTAATTATTTAATATACTTCTTAACTAAAGTAAAGAATTATTAATAATAAAGTACGCGGGCTTTTTAGGCTTTATTATATATCGTACTTATTAATACGAGAGTTTAATAATACATAAAGAATTAATAATAAAAGTAAGTTTAATAGTAGTACTAGTATCGGGGATTAATTAAGGGCAATACTATACACTTAAAAAGCGCGGATTTAAGTATTTCTGACTCTTAGAAATTAATATAGAATTCGTTATAAGTGTAACTTCTCTAATTAAAACAGCGGCGCGGCCACTTCTAAAGGCTACTATATACTTTATTATAAAATAATTATAAAGGGGTATTAAAAAAGAAGATATAAAGCATATAAGGGATTTTATACTTAAGATAAGAAGGAAAGAAGTATTAAGTAGTAAAGGGATAAGGGGGTAAGTTTCCTTTATTAATATTATAAGCTCGACTTTAAGAGAGTATAAATTCTTAGTAGCGCTCTTATTCTTAGACTTAATAACTTTAGATATAGCCCTTTAGATTCTTAATAGAGTTTTATACTTTAATTCGGCGTCTATAAATATCAAGCTAATATAGATTTCTAAATAATTATTATTTATTAGTTTAATTATATTATCGACTCTAGAATTTATTAAGGGTTCTCTTAGTTAGTGACCTTAATTTTGTGATAATATAGTCGTTACTCTTAAGGAATTAATAGTAAGTATAAAGCTAATAGTAATAGTCGTTTTTAAAGTTATTAAAAGAGAATTAGCGTTTATATCGGAATTTAATTTAACGTACTAACTAAAATTTAATATAAAACCGTCTTATAGTAAGCTATTGTAATTACTATAACATAAAGTCGTAGACTTTAAGTAAATAATAAGTCTAAATATTTTATAAGTCCTTATTTCGGCGGTTATTAATTCTAATAGAGTTTTTAAAGTATTTATATTTAACGTAAAAGGTAAGGGCAAGTCGATTATTAAAGTTGACTTTATAAATTAAGTATTATAGTAGCTTTAAAATTCACGTAACTTAGCGTCTTTGCGCTTAGCGTCGCGTTAATAGCGTTAATAAATCTTATATACACGTAAGTCTTAGACATTAATTAATTTATTATAACTTATTATTAAGGGGTAGTCTAATAACTAAATAAGCTGTTATTTAGTAATATTTAAGAGTACTTTGTAATACTTTAATTATAATCTTTTAATAATTACTTTATAATTTCTTAAGTAAGTAATTAAAAAGTAGTAAATAACTATAAACGCTTATCGACTATTAAATTTAATTGTTACGGCTGACCAGAGGTTAATACGGCGAGTTGACTCTAGCTTTGTATTTGGGCCTCTAACTACGCTTAAAATCGAGAAGAAAAGACAAGGAGGAAAGGAGAGCTCTCTATAAGGGAGGGCTCGAGTATAAATATATAAAGGACCCTCTTAATAGGGCCTAACGTAATCGCGTGCCGTTTACGTTAATATGTCGTAAGCTCGCTACTTAGTCTTCCTTATTAAGCTTAGTGTTGTCGTATAGTTAGCGATATTATAAGCCTATGTTAATTAAAATACAAGGTACATTATAAGTCGTAATATTACCCCCCCCCTCTTAAAAAACTACGTTTACGTAATTATAGCTATAACTATATTGTCTTTTAAGTCGTTATAATCGTTAATACTAGTGTTATAAGCCTCTAGTCACTTTAGAAGAGCTCTTAGCGGGCCTTTAGTATTTAAATACTCTAAGTAAAACCTCTTAACTATACATAGAGTTATTATAATATCTAAGTATAAGTATTACTCTAAGTCTTCGTCGGCGCCTAGCCACTTAATATAATAAAATAGTTTATTCCGTATAACCTTAGAGCTAAGGATGCCTTTAATTTCCCACTTATCTTACTTAGGCAGTAACTAAATAAGTGCCGGCGTGGCTTTAGTTTGTCTAAGTAAGGGGTTATCGACGTACTTATAGAGCGAGTGAGAGTAAAATACGAGATAAATTTACTAGTCCTCTAGGAGCTTAACTCTCTAACTCTTTCCTTTTCGAGCAATTACTTTGACTAGGCCGTACTACTTATTAAATAACTTCCTTAAAAGTCGGTCGATATTCTAGTTTTAAGTGTCGACTAATATTAAGTCGTTAACGTCTTAGTCGACAGCGCGTCGCTTATAATTCGTTAGTCGTCTTATTTTCTCTTATTAATTCTTAAGGGACAACTGTGCGACTTTTGTGACCTCCTTTATTTATAAAGTTACTTAAAGAGCCTCCTCGCGATTGAGTTTCTTTATTATTATAGTCAGAGGTTTTAAGTTAATTAAGTCTTAAGAAGTCCTCGGCTTAATACTATTAAGTAGCTAAAAAGGAAACAGGCGGCCTAGAGACTCGTGTAATAACGTTAATTAAGTAATGTCTATAATTAATAAGAGGTCGCTTTAATTGTCTTAATAATAGTAGTAAAAGGGACGAAGTTACTACTTAATATATTAGTTCGTTACTTTTATTTAGCCGTCGACGTTTAAGTTATACGCCGTCGTTAGCTTTACTTTAGTCCTAAAGATACGATAATACTCCTTCTAAAAGGAGGAGACAAACTGAGGTCCTTGATCTAAGACAATAGAGTCTAGTATACTAAAGTGTCGAGTTTAATAAACAAGAAAGAGAATAACTATACCTTTAGCCGTAATTATATTATTATAAGGTATTAAGACTAGTTTCTTAAATAAGCAGTTAATAATAATTATAGCGAAGTTATAGCTATACTTATTTAATAATAACTTCGTAAAGTCTCTCGTGAAGTGTTAATACGGCCGAGCAGGGATTAACAAGGGGTATAAAAAGCTAAGGGTCTTGTCCTTACAGGCTTTTTGTCGAGAGCAACTACAGTTTATTACGTATCGAGCTATGTCCGTAGTAAGGCCGTTCTAATAATATTTACGACTTAGTAATGCCTTTATTTTTCTAATCCCCGCGTGTACTATTAAAGGCTAAGAATATATATAGCGAATAAGTGTCGTATAAAGCTCCGACAGCTCTAAGGGCACTTCTAGGCGGCCCTAAAAAAGTAACTTATTATTTATTAACTTATAATCTAATAATTATTCCTTAGCTTTTTATTAGAGAGGCTCTAGCGAAGGCGAAGTCTTATTAATTAAGAGTACTTAATTAATAACGTCGTACTCCGCGATATTATATATTACTATAAAGTTCAAGTTTAGCTCCTCCGCGGTAAGCGTCTCTAAGTCGATTAGTACTCTTGTATTAGGCTCGGGTTCTAGCTCTAAGTCGTCACGTAGCTCAGCGTCGTGATCCGGGATTATAGCCTCTATAAGTGCTAAGGGTATTGTCTCTACGACTTCGATATAGGCGTTTATAAGATTAATAGTAGAGAGCTAGAAGTCACTGGCGACTCGCGGGTTAATTTTATTAGTCAGAATTAGCTATTAATTATAAATGGCCCGCTTACGTGCCTCTATAGCCGTGAAGTCTTAATCTTATTAAGACAAAGTATTAATTAACGTATTAGTCGTCTTAGTATAATATATAATCGTGAAATAGAAGTCCACAAAGAACTCAGCTTATTAAGCTTATTTAGCCGTAAAGTCCTTAGTAGTTATAAAGTACTTTAGGGCTTAGTAGTTTATATAAATAAAGACATTTTTCTGGGCACTTAAGAGCTCTAAGCGATATTACTTAAATAACTAGAAAATCGCTAGTATCTCTTTATTATAAATTAAGTAGTTAAGCTTAGGGTTTATTATAGTCTTAGAAAAGTATCTTATAAAGTAAAAAGTATTGTCCTCTTAAAGTTAAAATAAAACCCTAGCGACGACTCTATTTAAGGAATTAATCTCTAGCCGCGTTTACTTAGTAAAGTCGTAATAATAAAGAACCGGCGTAAATTAAAGGGCTTCTTAGAGAGTCTCTTATACGTTTTTATAGGCGTTATTAAAGACGAAGGGAACGTCCTTTCTAGTAAGTATTATAAAAGGACGTGTAATACGACTATAGTCTTTAATAAACTAGTAATAGAAGTTATAAAAGCTAAAGTAACTTTATATACCTTATATATTATTAGCGTATTATTAGTCCTTAATTATATTAATCTTCTTTAAGTCTACTTTTACGTTATTAACTTTAATAACGAATCTTAAGAACTTAGTCTTTTATATACTAAACTCAGACTTCTTAATATTAACTTAAAGTCTATATACTTATAATATTACTATAACCTTCTTAACGTAGACTATATATTCCTCTAGAGTAAACGAATATATAAAGATATTATTTATATAAGCCGCGTAAAAGTCGTCGAAGTATTTTATAAAGATATTATTAATAAATCACTAAAAAGTCGCCGGACTATTAATAAGGCTAAAGGGAAGGACTTTATACTTATATATATTATATTAAGTGTAAAAGGTCGTATAGTCTTTACTTTCAGGGGATATACAAATATAATAAAAAGCTTATTAAATATTAAGCTTTATAAAGACCTTTGCCTTATAAATACGAGCTATTATCTTATTAATTAGAGGGATTAAGTATAAGTCCTTCTTTAATAAGGCATTTAACTTCCGGTAGTCGACGTATAGCCGGAGACTACTATCGGCTTTCTTAGCGAAAAGAATAAGGGCCGTGTAAAGTATATTAAAGGGCTTAATAAAGTATTTATATAAGTTATTAATAATATATTACTTAGTCTTTAATAATTATTCTTTAGTTATATACTAAAGAGGCTTAAAGGATAAGTCGTTCTCTTTAGTAAACTTAATTTAGTAGTCTATACTTTAGCGATACGCTAGTAACTCGTTAGAGGCTCGCCGGGAGAAGAGAGGAGTATACTCTTAGTACTTTATTAAGAGCTTCTTACTTACTAGCTTATTATCTTACGCGTACTTAGCCTCTAAGGCCTCCTCTAAGGTCAGGTCTCTATTTATTAATACGAGTTCGACGCTTAGTTAGTTTAAGGCCTCTCGCTAGTAACGAGTCAATTCTTAGTCGATCTTAGGTATTAATATTACGAAGGTTTACACCTTATTCTTTTTAGCCCTCTTAAGTTAGAGGTACGTCGTAGATATTACTACTATTAATATAAAGAAGATTTTCGTAGTAAGTGCCTTTATTTAGTAATTTACTAGAAAAGCTCTACGAGTTCTCTTGTCTTTAAGTAGTAATCTTAAATCACAGGATATTAAAGGGTTTAATTACTTTTCTATAACTTATAAGCGCTCTTTAACTTCTCTAATAAAGCTCGAGGGTCGAGTTAGCGAGACGTTAGTAGTAAGTCGAATAAGGGCCTTTGTCTTAAGGGAATCGTCGAGCGCCGTAAGCTTAGCTTGTCTCTAGCGGTAATTATTTATATTTATAAGGGCATCCCTTCGTTTTATATTAAACCAATAAAACTTGACAATTAACTTATTAAAATAATTAATATTAACGAAAACTCGCTAGTTAAAGTACGGCTAGACAGGTATGTCTAATAGCTATTCTAGCCGATTACGGTTCTTTATATATAACTACTTTAAGTCGTAATACTCGAGGAACTTCTGACTAATTAAGACGTCAGTGTTTCTTAGGTTAGTTATAAGAAAGGGGAAGTTAATTCGCCGGCGGTTAATTATTAAAGTAAGTAAGACGGCTGTATTAATTAGCTTACCTTTCTTACTATTATAACTAATTAAGATAATTAATTAAGGGAGGGATATAAAAGAGATATTAAATTACTTAACGAGTCAGTATATAAAAGAGGTTTTAATAATACTAAAAATATTAGCTCTATTATTAATATATATAAGTATCTTAATAAAAAATCTATTCCTTCTTAACTTAATACTAATTAAGAATTGTCGTCCTCTAATGAAAGTATAGAAATTAAATATTAAGTCCTTTTATAAGTTGTAGCTTATATTAAAATATAAGTCTTTGCCACGGCCTAAGAGTTTTTTAATAACTCGTTAGTCTCTAGATCCTCGCCGACGACTAACTCGGAAATTGACTTGTCGAGAGCTTAGTCTCTATAGCGCTTAAGACAGTCGCTAGCTTAATAGCTAGTCTTATTATAATAAAGACAAGTGTCAAAAGAAACGTCTTTAAGTGCGGGAGGGGGTACAAGGGACTTAAGTCGGCGCAGGACAGGCGAAGGAGAGGGCGTACACTAGCGGACATTTAACGACTGTCTTAAAGTCAGTAGTCTTTATACGTGAATAGTAAGAGTAAGTGAAGTCGAACACTAACTATCCTTTCTTAAGATACCGCGTGAGTCACTAGTACTAGTGTTATTAAAGGAGACTCGAGGGGCTTCGCGGATAGTAGTAATAACTTATTTATTAACTCGTCTAATAATAATATTCTATAACTCGCGATTTAAAACAGCTAAGAACTTATTAAGAGCCGTATAATCTCTAGTAAATTTATACTTCTTAGTTTGAATGTCGTACTTAAGCTTATTTAAGACTTTCTTATAAACGTCGTCAAATTAGTAAGTAAGTGAGATCTTTTTAGTAGCCGTATATATTATAAACTTTATATAAAACTTATTATACGTTATATTACCTATTTATAATTAATTATACTTAAGCTTAACTACTTACACTTAATTATAATTAAAGAAACGCTAGTTTAAAGCTTTTAAGACGTCGGCGGCTCTATTAAAGTCTTTAGCGAAGTCGGGGTCTATTTATTAAAGAATAATAGTCTTAGCCTCTCCCTTTATATACTTAAAGTAAGCGTAGACTTGCGATTCGCTAGTAAGGAAGTTACTTAAGTATTTCTAAATAAAGAGCTTTATATTTATCTTTTAGGCGTCGTATTTAATTTCGCCCTTATAATCGTTAAAGGGGGTACAAGGGTACTTGACCTTATTAGGCTCGACGGCAGGAATAGTAAGGTTTAGCTTAGGGAAGTAATAGTCGGCGGTAGGCTAGAAGTCCGCCGTAAGAGCTCGTACTAATTAGTTAAAAGGAGAGGGAATACTAGTCTCTTAGCGAGGGTTATTAATAGTATATTAAGTGAGGGCTTGTGTAACAGCGGCGGTAATAGTAGAGTTAATAAAGTCCTTAATTAATTAATCTACTTTAACTTATTAAGCGGGGGTAAGGCCCTTTATATTAGTAAGCTCTAGCGATACGTTAAAGAAACGCTAGGGTTTATCCTCTAAGTCTAAGTGGAATCTATTAAAGCTTTCTAGCTCCTCTAAGAGAGTCTCAATCGAAGGGATAGGGGTGTCGGTAAAGCTTAGCCGTATAAGGGCGCTCCTTTCTCTAGAGCTTCGCCGACGAGGGGGAGAAACCGGTAAAGGTAGTAAGGTGGGGTTAAGGGGTATTTACGGTTGTTAATCGATTTATTAATTAAATATACGTTCTAAAATAATAACGCGTGTTAAGTTATAATAAAGTAAGTTAACCGCAGGAGAATATCTAGCTTCCTCTAAAATAGTTTACTATAAGGGTAAAGAAGTACTTATTTATTAAATAGGCTAAGGTATTAAGGCTCGTTATTAACTTACTATAAGGGTAAGTTAATAAAGCGTAAGACTAAGTGAAATATAATACTTTATAGCGAAGGGGTATTAGTCTTTTCTTATATTATAACTAATTAAAAGTTAATATAATAAGTTAACTCTAGCTTTATATTTAGGCCTTTAGTTACGCTTAAAATCGAGAAGAAAAGACAAGGAGGAAAGGAGAGCTCTCTATAAGGGAGGGCTCGAGTATAAATATATGAAGGACCCTCTTAATAAGGCCTAACGTAGTCGCGTGCCGTTCACGTTAACATATCGTAGGCTCGCCACTTAGTCTTCCCTATCGGGCTTAGCGCCGTCGCATAGTCAGCGATGCTACAAGCCCGTGTCGGTTAGAATACGAGGCGCATCGTAAGTCGTAACATTAATATAATATAATAACTAATAGTTTAACTAGTTCGACTATTAAATCCTTTAATAAAGACAAATAAAGGTAATAAGTAAATTAAAAGTTTTAAGAAAAAAGAAAGAGACTTTAAAAGAGAGTAATTAATAAAATAATAATTATTAACTCTAAAATTAAGAAGTACGAGTAACTTATACGTAAGTCTATTCTTAGAAAGAGTAATATAAGTAATAAGTATTAATCTATTAAGAAGTTTCGTAAAGTTAAGATATTATATATTTTATATTATATTTAAAAGGAGCCTTTTCTTAAGCTAAGTCTTTTACTTATAAAATAAAGTCCTTTATTAATAAGTTATTATTGTTATTTATAGCTTAATTATTAAATATAAGACTACTATTATCGGCGTTTACTTTTATTTCGTTTAAATAAAAAGTATAATTATAATTAAAGGGTTTCTAAAAGAAATATTATAAGGTATTTTTTAGTATTTAAGTATAAGGTATATCGACTTATATAAAGATTTATTAACTTAAAAGTTAATTAATCTCTTATTATTAAGACAAAAAAGTAATAAAAGCTTAAATTAACTTTCTTATAATTCTTAAGGAAATATTAATTTAAGACTAAGAATAAGAATTTATACTTGTTACTAAGGGGCTAAAATAATTAACGTAAATAGTATTTTCTATAATTTATCTTTAGTTTTTAACTTAAATTACTTTTATATACTCTTTTAAAGTTTTAACTTTTTAATATTTATAAAACAATTACTTATATAAGTGAGATAAGAGTTTGTTTTATAAGTTTATTTTAAGGATTAACTTATTAATTATATTACTTTAATTAATAAGAGTCTTAACTTAATAATAAAAGTCTTAAAAGGTTTATCTTATAACTTTTATCTTTATAAAGTAAAAGTTATACGTTATTTATTACTTATAAGAGTTAATTAAGAATTTAATTACTTAATTAATTAAGTCGAGTGTATTTATAATATTTTTGTCGTCGTTAAGTATTAAAAATAAGAAAAAGGGTTTTAAAAACGTATAAGTCGTCCTTTTTATTTATATTAATAATTAGTCTTTTTAGTAATTATTATTAATAAAGTATTAATCGTATTAGCGTAAGGCGTTTTAGACTTAGACTTTTTATAAATATAAACTATAATCGACACTATCCGAGAGTTTATTATAAAGGTTAAAGATCTTTTGTCGTGCAGGCACGGGCTGATGCTCAGTTAGCTGCGCGCTACGCTAGATATGGTTTCTGCCACGTTATACCACTTTTAAGAGAATAATGTGTTCCCCTAATTTCCTTATATATTCTAGATAACAATCAAGCACTTTAATTCTCCTTACGTTAATCGTAAGGCTTTACTCCACTTCTATACTATAATTATAAGCCCTGTAACGAAGCTATTAAGTTAGTATTCTTCCTTTTATACTTTATAGATTTAAGTAAAGCTATTAACGTAAGATTAGTAAGTGACAAACAACGTCGGCGCTTCTTACTTATTAACAAGTGCAGTTCACACCGCTATTTCCCTTTAACCTCTCTAGAAAAGGGTAAATCGAGCACTTGTACTCGAGATTCTCTTCTCCTCTTTAATAAATCCATCGAACCCTCGAGAAAGCAGCCTTCTCTTCGCTATAGCAGACTTAACTTTAGTCTCCTCCTTTAATAATTAAACGCCGCTTAATTATAATAAGTAAACCTAGACTTTATAGTACTAAGCCTTTAAATCCTTTTATATTTTCTATAAAATATAAACGTTAGTTAATTTAGAATTACCGGTCGCTCCAAATATCCTCGAAAACGAGCCTTAAGTATAAACGATCGACTAAGTAAAGGCATAATAAGACAAAGAGGCTCTCGATTTTAACTTTAGGGAGTAAGTAAAGTAAAATAGAGACTAACGAGCACTCGAACTTAAAGGACTTAAACTAAGTATAATACCTCTTATATTATTTAACGTTACTATAATTACTTTAATATATATTACCCTAATAAGAGAGTATATTATTAAACACGTATAATAGTCGGAAAAGGCTCGGGCTTATAAAGTAATATATAAGTAGATTTAAGAGACAGTTAATCCTTCGATTTATTAGAGTACTATTTAAAAGTGTGAAATTAAAGAGGAACAGAGAGCGAAAGAGTAACTTAATAAAATAACAGACGAACTAAACGACCTACGATCTTAAACTCTATAAATACTCCTTAAAGTATTAAAGAGAAATTACGCCCCTTTAGAAACAAGTAATATTACTAAAGCTCAAGCTAAATATAAAAAGAAGCTCGAAATCGTTAAAACAAGACGGGTTAATCCTAAGGTATAGATTTAAGAGTAGCGATTAGCCTATTAAGATGCTTTATTATACGACATTCTGGACGTTAAAGGCCCCTTAGCGATTATTAACTTTATTAAGGTAATACAAGAGAAGCTCGCACTTAAATAAGCCCGCGAACGACTGTTTAAGGTCCTTAGAGATAATACTCTTAAGGTTATTTATAAGTACACGTTACTTTAATATATTAATTAGTTATTAGCGCCTAATAAAGAGTCTTTTATAACTATTAAAAGAAATAAAACAATTAAATTATACGCTATACTTAGAGGGAGATTAGATACTCTAAGAGTACTACTAGTACTAAGGACTCCTTTGTTAAATACTTCGCTTAATACTTACCCCTATAAAATAAACTCTCACTAATATAAAGCGATTAAGTGTTATAGACTTTAATATTACTACGACGGCTTAATTAAAGACAAACTACGTAACTTACTGTTTACGAAAGAAATTAAGGAAACCTAAATTAAGCTTAAAAAGGAGTTTCTTAACCTTAAACGAGTAATTAGTAAGAAAGGGTAAAGACAAGTAATAGTAAAGGAAATTACTAAGGGAATAACCTCTGAAAATTCCTTGTCTTTTCTAATAACCTCAATAAAGGCCTTAGAGCTACTAAGGTACCCTAGTAGTATTAATACTTATATAATTAGCCTAGAGTTACTTGACGAGGCTCTCGCTACCTCTAGAATTTATACTACTATTAATATAAATTAACACCTGCTCTTAGAGAGTACTCTACTTAATAACAGCGCTACTACTTATTTAGTTAACTTAATTACTCTATTAGAGCCTAAGACCTTTATTAAGTCAACTAATAATAATAATATTAAAGCCAGAACGTCAAGCCTTATAGTTAAGGGCCGAGGTACTCGTGTCTTTAAGGGTACTCTCTATGGCCTTAATAAACTAAACACTAAGGACTTAAGGCTTTTTAACGTCGCTGTCGTTAAAAGATTTAATATTAATATTATTTCGGAAGCTCGTTTATTAAAGGCTAAACTTTAATATAATAAGTTAGACTATATATTACGCGTGGGATTAGCTAAGAAGAGTATTATATTAAGGCAATTAAAGCGACAGTTTAACTTAGCTTTCTTTAAATATAAGCCTTTTAACTACTCTTCGGCCTCCTTAATTACTTATAACTTTTTAATTCGCCTAACTTATACCTTTTTAATATTCCTCACGCTTTAAAAAAATATCTAATAAGGCTTTTAATTAAGTCGACAATATTTAAAACCGCGGCTAAATAATACTAAGTTATAGTACTTACAGGCAAGGCACCTAAGAAAGGAAGCGTTAGAGAATTTAGTCAAAAATACGCGTAACGTCGAGATTATAGGCATTACTTAAATTAAATATAAAGAGTACTCTCTAACTATCGCGCAATAAGTCGTTAGTTAAAGACCTTTAGAGAAAACAGTTACCCGGCCTTTTTATCGCATTTCTTAAGACTTATTCGACTTCCCTATTAGATTTAATAAGAATAACTAACTCTTATTAATTAAAGACTAATATAACAAGAAATTCTATAAATAACTTTATATTAAAAATAAAAGTTATAAAATAAATCTTTTAGGACTTTTATTACTAGTTTAAGACTTTTATTAATTAAGGTAACGTAATTAATAAGTTAATTCTTAAAATAAACTTATAAGACAAGGTCTTATCTCGCTTATATAAGTAATTATTTTATAAATATTAAAGAGCTAAGACTTTAAAAGAGTATATAAAAGTAATTTAAGTTAAAGACTAAGGATAAATTATAAAAAGTACTATTTATATTAATTATTTTAGCCTCTTAATAATAAGTATAAATTCTTACCTTTAGTCTTAAGTTAATATCTCCTTAAGAATTACGAGAAAGTTAATTTAAACTTTTATTACTTCTTTATCTTAGTAACGAGAGACTAATTAATCCCTAAGTTAATAAACCTTTATATAAGCCGATATACTTTGTACTTAAACGCTAATAAATGCCTTATAATATTTCTCTTAACGGCCCCTTAGTCGTAGTTATATCTTTTATTTAAATAAAATAAAAGTAAACGCCGACGATAATAGTCTTATATTTAATAATTAAGTTATAAACAATAATAATAACTTATTAGTAAAGGACCTTACTTTATAAGTAAAAGACTTAGCTTAAGAATAGGCTCTTTCTTAAGTATAATATAAAATATATAATATCTTAACCTTATAAAGCTTCTTAATAAATTAATACTTACTACTTATATCGCTTTCTTTAAGAATAAACTTATATATAAGCTACCTGAACTTCTTAATTTTAAAGTTAATAATTATTATTTTATTAATTACTCTCTTTTAAAGTCTCTTTTTTTCTTTTTAAAACATTTAATTTACTTATTACTTTCGCTTATCCTTATTAAAGGATTTAATAGTCGAACTAGCCGGACTATTAGCTACTATATTATATTAAATTTAATAGTCGATAAGCGTTTATAATTATTTACTCTTTTCTTAATTACTTACTTAAGAAACTATAAAGTAATTATTAAAAGATTATAATTAGAATATTACGAAGTACTCTTAAATACTATTAAACGACGGCTTATTTAATTATTAGACTACCCCCTAATAATAAGTTACAATAAATTAATTAAAGTCCGAGACTTACGTATATATAAGATTTACTAACGCTACTAACGCGACGCCGAGTATAAAGACGCTAAGTTACGTGGATTTTAAAGCCACTATAATACTTAAGTTCTAGAGTCGACTTCGATAGTTAACTCGCCCTTACCTTCCGCGCTAAGTATAAATACCTTAGAAACTTTATTAGATTTAATAACCGCCAAAGTAAGGACTTATAGAATATTTAGACTTATTATTTACTCGGAGTTTACGACTTTAAATTATAGTAATTATAATAGCCTGTTATAAGACGGTTCTATAGTAAATTCTAGCCGGCGCGTCGAACTAAATTCTGACATAAACGCTAACTCTTTTTTAATAATTTCGAAAACGACTATTACTATTAACTTTATATTTACTATTAATCCCTTAGAAGTAACAATTATATTATCGCAAAATTAAGGTTATTAATTAAGAGAACTCCCAGTAACTTCTAGAATTAATAATATAATTAGACTAATAAATAATAATCGTTTAAAAATCTATATTAACTCAATATCTATAGACGCCAAACTAAAGCACAGAACCTTATTAAGAATCCGAAGGGCTATTTCTAAGGGTATTAATGTTAAGCGGCCATTAGGGCCAGCTTTCGTTATGAAGCCTAAGGCTTTTAAGGTATAAACCAAACTGCCTTTAGAGTAGTATAAGAGGTCTTGCTAAGTTGTATTTTAGAAAAAAATTAAAGACTTTTTTTACCTTATATTAAAGACTTAGTGCCTTAGAGGGTTTAGCCTTTAGTACTCTATACCTTATTCTAGAGTTTTCGTTTATACTCTCTTAATATTAGTAACTTACGTAGGGAGAAAATCGTATAGTTTCGTCCTTATACGACTTATAAAGATATCTCGATTCGCAGGCAAGATTCGACGACTTTAATATAATAGTATAATATTATTACTCTTATCTTTCTTAACTAAGGAACTTACCTTTATACCTTAATAAACAATAATCTATTAATAATAGTTCCGATTTCGGTGTCTAAATAGAGAATTCCGACGTTATAATATTATCTAGACCCACAGACTATTAAACTTAATATCTCTAGACTACGACGGAAATTAAGTAAACACTAAACCGAGATATATAATACTTAACTTAAGTATAGTCTTTGAGTCAAAGGGTCAGTAAGACGGGTTAGAACCCGAGAATAAGACTTAAATTAGACTAAAGTTATAGATTAATTAAACCTCTTAGGTTTAAAGTTCTACTTTGTATTACTCCTTATTTATAGCACGCCACTTGAAGTTACTAGGCAAATTCTAATCTAGGTTAATCTTATTGTTAGTAAAATTACTAAAAAAGGACTAGTAATCTAAGATTATAGACTACTTATTAATAAAATATAACTATTTTACTATTAAAAGGAACGAGGTATTACTTAATATATATCTTTATTACTTTTATTCTTCCCTAAGTTCTCCGAAGAGTTAAAGAACTCAAATAACACGGAACTTAAACTTATAAAGACAAGATAACTTCTCTCCTTTTTAGATTCCTTTAATATACTAATCTCACTAAGTTCTTTAAATCCTTAGGACTTTATTAACGAACCTCTTGACTATACTCTTAAACTAAGTAATATTATTAATATAACTAACGTAGACCTTAAGTAACTCCTTAAAGGGAAGATACTTTTTTTTAGCTTAATAAAGATACCCCTCTTCTTTAAAGTAAATATTTTAGATTTTCTTAAATAGTATAAGGAAATCTCTAAGGACTACGGGGTCTTAGAAGCCGATCAAGCGATATATTTACCTTAATACTATAATAACTCTTAAAGGGATATCGTTAAAGCCTTACTCGAATAAAAGAATTAGGATTCTTAAAAGGACTTTATTAAAGCCTTAAAAGCCGAATTCCGTGAATACGATCGTTAATAAATCCGCGATTTTATATACTTCTTGCGAGAGTTAGTTATAACTAAACATACTACTAAGGACCTTAAAGGCTATTATCGCCTATATTTATAAATTTCGGACTCCCTCTTAAATAAGAAAATTTTAAGTAAAGTAGACTAAAGGCGAATATTCTTATTAAGACTCTTAGATAGCGCGAGGAATAAAATTATTAAGTATTTTAAAGTCGACGAATTAGATCCCTTAACATATATTACCTACGACAAATTCCTAAAATATATCCTAAGGACTTATAAGAGTGAGTAAATTATTAATACTCTCTAATAAGAGAAGGAACTTACTTGCGCTTATACACAAGAAATTCAAGAGCTAGTTAAGGAATATATTTAATAGCCCCTTATTACCGAAGTAGTAAAGAAAAGACTAATAGTAGTTCCCTTCCCTAATAAAGCTTCTTTAAGTGTTAAAAAGGAAGAGCTTAAGGAACTCGTGACTAAAATAACTTATTTAGAAATTAATCTTATTTATATTAAATTAGACAAATTACTAAGCGAAAGGACATATATGTCTAAATTTAGACTTAGATCTCGAGCCCTTCTATAGTACGTTTAATAAGGACAAATAATACTTAAGTACTCTTAATAAGACAGCCGTAGTAAAGTAGTAGACTTAAGAGGAACTATAGGGATTAATATAATAAAATATAGAAGAAATACTTAGTGTAACTTCTATAATAGACAGTATAGGGCTCCCCCGTATAAATATAGAGACTACTGTCTACTCTTTAATTACTTTGTCAATAATAGAGTTTATTATATTAACGTTAAAGAGAAGTATTATATTAGGCTATATACTTCGGACGCCCTAACCCTTTAGAAAAGACAAGAATAGACCTAATTAACGGCAGTTTAATTAAAGGTTGCGGGAACAAAATATAATAATAATCTAGAAGCTTAAAAGAAAAATCATTTTATTTACGAAATTAAGAAACGCTTAAAAGAAAAATAATTATTTAATCTAGGATTTAAAACTAGTGTTTTAATATTAGTAATTGACAGGTATAAGTGGGTTACCCTTAAAGAGAGTCTAGTAGTGTCTATTAGTATTATATTAGGGCCTAAAAGGAAACTAACTAGAGTTAAGAAGACGAGGTTTATATAGGAAAAGGATTATAGACTTATTACGGCCAGAGTTAGCCGAGAGTCTAAAAGGTTTAAAGAAGTAAAGGACGAAGATATAAATAATACTTAACTCGAACTGGAAGTCTAGATTACTAAGGAACCTTTAACTTCTTTAATTAAGAAAGTTAGTGACGCCCTAAAGAGGGAGAAGTAGATCGACCGATATACTTTAAATTTAGTATAAGAATAGGCCGTTATTAATATTATAAATTAGGAGATTTATATTAAGTTAAAAGACTTTTTTAGACTTTAATCTTACTAAGACTATATAATTAATTATCAAGTCCTTATTGTGCTTATAAAAGGTAGATCTAATGTCTAAATCACTCAAACTAGTAGTCTCTTAGTGCGAGATTAGGAAGATCCCAAAGTGAGTCGGTTCCTTATTAAGACTATTAACTTAACCGAAACACTTAAGACGTCTCCCGAGGATAGGGAAATCCTTATTAATATTATTACTTAGTACAACTAAATTATTAGAAATTACCTAGAAATAGCTATAAAAACCTTAAAAATTTAAGTTATAGTAAGAGGGAGAATTAAGAGTAGGGCTACTATTAATTATAGAGCGGAGGTAAATGTAATATATTAACGTATCGCTAAGTCTATTAAGCTCTTAATCTTAAGTCACAAGGCCCTTACTTTCGTGACTATTATAAGGGATAAATTCACATTTAGAGATTACGTTGAGAATATTCTTATTAACATCAGAGGAATTAGTAATTATTTGGATTTTATAATTATAAATAATTCTAGTTACGATATTTTACTTAGAATGCCCTTTATTTTAGAAAGTAAAATAAGTTTTAATTATTTAAGGAATAGAGTAATATAAGCCTCGTTTATAAATATAAAACGCACAGTTACTAGTCAAGTAATTATAGGAGGGGACGTGGCCGTATATAAAAATAAGACGGAAAACTCTTGACTAGTGTCTAGGCTAAGGAGGATATTAATAAGAGAAGTAACTTAAGAAGGTCAAGATCGAGAGTAAGTACTTATAATCCGAGATTATTAGTTATAAAGAGTCGAAAAGGCGTTAAGGTTTTATTTATAAGAAAGGGAATTAAGTAGAAAGTAATATAAAAAAGACAAGGGAAGACTAATAATTGGGGATTACTAAATAAGAAAAAGGAAACTAAGATTTTTATGTTTTAATTAAAAAAAGAGTTAAAGGATTTTCTTTTTATAATAAATAACGGGACACCTAAGGCAATAGCTTCTAAGCTAACTAAGGTTAACACGCTTTATAAACGGAAGGCTAATAAGGTTAAACTAGTAGACTTAGGGAAGTTAAAAGGGGATATACCCGGAGGGATTATCGATTAGTTTAAGAAAGACAAGGAAGTTAAGTTACTATATATAAATAGGAAATTTGCTAAATTTATTACTAAAAGGTTTTTAGACTTAAAACTTAAATACTAATTAACGCAAGAATAGTTTAATTAATTAATTGTGAGAAAACACATAACTCTAAAAGAGCAGGGGCTATTATATGAAACGCTACTAAATCGAGAAGCGGCTTTAGTATTTAACTAGATATATTTAAGTAAGATTAAAGAAGATGTCTTACCCCCTCTAAAAATTAAAATAATTCCCTATAAAGCTTAGTAAGAGAAGTCCCTCCTTGTTCTTAAAGCTCTATAAGAAAAGGTTATTAATATATTAAAGGAGCGGCTTAAGTAAGGGATTCTAGAATTTTATTATAGACTATATAAGAATAAGTAGTTTCTTATAACTAAAAAGGAGAAAGGCTCTTATTGACTTATTATAGCCGTTATTAAAATAAATAAAGTTATAATTAGAGACGTAAACGTTCTACTAAATATTAATTAGTTTTCCACGGAATTTACTAGTTTAATAATAATATTACTAGTTAATTTGTTTTTAAGGTATAATTAGTTTATTTTATATATAAGGTTAAGGGATATAACGGCAATTTATACTCCGATTAGGCTTTTATATATAATTAGGCTTCCTTAAGGAGTAACTAACTCTATTATTTAGTTCGTTTAAGTCATCTTAAAGATACTTTTAAATTATATTCCCGAAGCGGCCTTACTTTATATAAACGACGTTAAAGTAAAAGGGTTTAAGTCATTTTATAATAATAAAGAGATCTTACTCGGGATTCGGCGCTTTATTATAAAATACATTTAAAATTTAAATAAAGTCTTAGTAAGGTTTAAAAAGGTAAGAGTAACAGTTAGGCCTCGATCTTAGTACTATATAAAGGGTCTAAAGATTATTAGGTACGTTATAGACTACAATAGGCGACACCTAAAGATAACTAAAGTCCTAAAGATTTATAAATAAAATCACTATAATAATATAACAGAAGTTAAGGCGTTTATTAAGGTAGTGATATATTACTATCTCTAGATTAGGAATTTCGCTATAATTATAATACTAATTTACGCGACTATAAAGAAAGGTGTTAAGTTTAATTAACTAAGGCTATAAAGAGAAGCTATATAAGCTCTTAAAGATACTCTTCTTAACGTACCCGCCTTAATAAAGATCGAGTATAAGCCGACCGGAGGATTAATTATTTTAATAGTAAATACTAATAAATTAAGATAAGGAGCGGTTCTATAATAACTAAATAACTAAAGGAAGCGACACTCGGTAAGGTTTAAAAGTAATATATAGAACGCTATAGAAAGTCAATATAATACTATAAAGCGAGAATACTAAGGGGCGCTTAAAGTAATAAAGAAAATAAGAAGCGAACTTTATAAGGTCTATTTTATTCTCGAGACTGACACTAAAGTACTAGTAAAGTAACTAAATAGGGCGGCTAGCGATTTATTAGGGGCCCTTTTAACTAATTAAATTACTTAGATACGTTTAATAGACTTTAAAGTTAAGTATATTCTAGGGACTAAAAATACCACGGCTAATAGACTATCTCACTAAAGACGAATATACCTTTCAGATATCGCAGAGTAAAGTAAAGGTGACATTAATAAATAAATTACTAAGGAGTTAAGCTTAATTTCTATCTTTAATATAATTAAGGGACTTATAATCTAAGATTATAACACTTTAAATCAGATTTTAAAGGTAAATTACTTAGACGCCTCAAAGGAAATCGCCTGATTTTTAACAACTTTTTATAAGCTTAATTTTATAGCTCTAAGCGAGTACTATTAATTCAAGAACTAAGTACTTTAATACTTCGTTCGAAAGGGGCACTTATATAAGAGAGCTAATAATAAACTCCTAATTTGTTTAGTTATTAATAGGAAATTAAAACGCTATCGAGTCATTTTAGAATATTATAAGGAAAGCGGACATTAGGGACTAAAAGCGACTTATTATCGTTTAGTTAAACGTTTCTTTTAGAAAGGGGCCTTCGAGGAATATAAAGTATTTTATAAGACTTATAAAAATTACTAAAAGAAGAAGGCAAGTAAGGAAGAGAATCCCCTTTATTTTATATAACTTACTAGAATATTTTAAAAGGTATACCTTAACGTTTATTAAGTCCTTATAGTTAATAATAGAATAATATGTTTTATACTAGTAAAAGAGGATTTATTAGGCTAGTTTAAAGGGAGGCCACTTAAGATAATAAAGTCTAAAGATATTACTAAATTCTTATAAGAAGATATTATTTATAAGTATAGCCTTTTTAGAAGACTAGTGATTAATAGAGGACTTGAGAATTAGAAGACTATTAAGGAGTTCACGGCTAAGTATAAGATTAAGAAAGTATAAATCTTAGCTTATAATTTAAAAGGTAATAATTCCGTGGAAAGAGGTCATTAAGATATTCTCGATAGACTTTTAAAAGTAATAAAAGGAGGATTTTATTATTAGACTTAAGTTTTCTATTATATTCTTTTCGCCTCTCGAACTTCAATTTATTAATTAATAAGTGTTACTCTATTCTTTTTATTATATAATAGGGAAGTATTTTTATTATTAAAAAGTCGATTCCTAGTTTAGCACATGTTTAATTATAGAGAAGTAAAGATAAGAGGGGACTTATTAGCTCTTTACTACCGACAATTAGAGCTCCGCGACGTAAACATTTCTAAAATTATCTTATAAAAGAAGAGGTATAAAGAAAACGCGAAGGAGTATTAAGATCGGACGCGGGTTTTAAAAACTTAGCCGATTAAGGAAAAAGATTTAGTTTTAATATACGACGTGTAATAATTAATTGACTTATTAGCGGACATAAAGTTCACTTATAAATAGCGGGGATTATATTAAGTATTAAAAGTTTACTTAGAGAAAGGCTATTATAGTCTTAAGGAGCTCGACGGGACTAACCTTAAGAGTACCTTTATAATTAATTAACTAAAGTGTTTCTATTAACGAAATCGTACTTTGTTCCCGTTAGATCTTAACTTAGAAACTAGCTCAGAAGAATTAAGTAGTGATTTAGACAGTAGCGACTATAAAGAGCCTTAAGTTTTAATAAAGTTACTAGCTTAGTAATATATATAACATCTACTACTACGTTTACTTTCTAAACTTTAAATTGTTTTACTAATATTATTAGAGGAATAAAAGACAGTATATTAACGAGTCTTTAATTAAGGACAAATAGGGATCTTTATTATTTAAAGACAGGGTCGTCTTTATTATAGTTAAGGACGGGTTTTATTAGTTTTATTGTATTTTTGTTACCTTTTTTTTATTTTTTTATAACTTTATACTTGTTTTATTACTTTTCAAGCGATTTTCTTAGTATTACTAGTGTTTCTGATTTCTTTTCTTTACTTTATAAATTACCGCATTGTATTTATTCCTCTTATTACTTTTCCTTATAATACGCGACTAGTTTTTTCCCTTGTTATTAATACGCTTATGTACGCTCTCTTATTATTCTGTCGTTTAGGCTATAAACGGGAAAATCGTTAATCGCTTAAGTTTTGTTTGTTTACTTTATTTACTTTAAAAGTCACGTGTAAAGTTTGTATTAAAAGTAAATATTATATAAGGGCAAATGCTACTATCTTAATTAAGAAGGGAGGGATAGCTTTTATTATACGTTACAGGTAAAGGAGAAGCTTACTAACGCCGTTTCTTAATTATTAAGCTCGAGTACAGACTATTTCTATGACTCCTCTTACTTATTAGTACTTAAAACTTATATTAACTTTCTAGAAATTTGAGTTTTAGAAAGTCTATTAAAAAAGATTTTTATTAAGTTAGTATTAAGAAAATTTCTAGTTTTTTACTTGTAATCTTAGATCACGAGAAGAATTTTATTAAAAATAGTACTATAAAACACTACTCCTCCTGAATCGTAACTAATTGACTGTGATTTTAGATTATTAAGGTCGGCAGTTAATAGAGTTAAGGTTAAGGTAATTATTAATAAAGTTAAGGATTAAGCTCTTACTAAAAAGACTAACGCAGGCCTATTAAATAACTCCCGGCCTTTTGGCGCCTTATTTAATCTTAGTTTATTTAAAGTTCTTAATACTAATAATACCCTTAAGAAAAAGAGTGGTTCGACGAAATTAAGACCCTCCGAACTAATTATTAATTCTGACGATAAAATTGAAATCCTTAGTAACTCTTTTTCTAAGGAGACCTTACGAAGAAATAAAGGTAAAGAGCTTATTAAATATAATAATCTAGGATTATGGAGTATCTTTATTCCCTTTAAAGGAAGAACCTTGACTTCTCTAGATTAAGTTAAAGTTATATTAAATAAACTCGATTTAAACGAAGGCGCACGCTTAGTTCATATAATTAATTATAACTTACGTAACGTACTAGAGCTTGCGGATAATTCTCTTATTACTTACTATAACAAAGCCTTATATACCGCTTTAAGAGTTAAAGGATTTAGCTTAGTAGACTACGAACTAGAGAATAATTTAATCTTTAATCAGGTAGTTATAATTAAAGCTAGACGTAATAAGAAAACTAAAAGTAAGAATAAGATCTAGAGACTTTGTACTATTAATTAATTACGGATATTTATTAAAGATTATATAAAATAGATTTCTAGTTAAAGAGGACTTAGATTACTTATTACTTTATTAAAAGTAATAATACCCTTCTTATACTTTATTTAAGCCTTAAATAAGTACATTTTCTAAGATAAATAGAACTAGAAAATTAGCTCGAAGACCTACGAAAAGTCTCGTAATAAGGTCAGACTTAATTTATTTAACTTAAATAATTACTTCCTTAACTAAAATAAACTAACCTTTATATTTAATATTAGTATCTTCTTATTAACTTTAGTATTAATTAAGGTCTCTCTTAAGGTCTCCTAATATAGTCTACTTATCCCTATTAATTAACTTAATTTAGGCCCTCTCTTAGACTCTTTAGACGAAACGGAACCCTTTTAGTTTATAGTTATTAAGGACAACAAAAAAGATAAGCCTTAAACTACTATAAATAATTATAATCCCGGATCACAGGTCCCCTCCTTTAGTTAAGTGACTGTCGACCTTGCTAAAACTTTAACTTTAGTTACGTTTAGTTTAAATACTCTTACGGCAACCCTTAAATTAACTAACGACTTACTTTATACTACTGCCCTCGTGGCCCCGTTAACTTAAATTAGTATTAGCGCCACGAAGTTAAGAGTTTTAAGCGTTAATATTAGTGATAAAAATCTAATACTTATAATTAATACTAAAGAACTAGTTATAGTTAACTATAATCTTAGATTACTATTAAATAAGACGAAAACTATACTAAAACGCTAAGAGGAAAAATCAGTTAATATTATCTTAAGTACTTTAGTTAATACGACCTTAAAGGGTAAAGAGATAACTAGCACCTAAGCTAACGCGACAAAGGTTATTAAAGAATTAAAGACAGTAGATATTAAAGGCAAGGGAAAGGAAGTTATTAAAGGAACCGTCTTAGATCTTTTAAAAGACTTTTAGGATTTTTTATTAAAGCTTTATATATTTTAAATTTAAAGAGTAAAATAAGAGGAAGCTATTTTAGGAGTTTCGACTAATAATAAAGCTAGAATAGTTACTACTAATTCTCGGACTATTCGCTATAGTTAAAAGATTAAAGCTCTCTTAAACACAAGATTAGAACCTTCTTTTATTTTTAATTTAGTTTACTCTTAACTACTTAACTATAATCTTAAATCACGGGGTCTAGTGAAGTCTAAGGTCCCTCTATTAGAAGCCTATAATAAAGATAAGGTAGAGCTAAATAAGGGCACTTATTTGTGTAATATCCCTAAAGTTATGAAATACATTTTAGAGTTTAATAATTTATATAAAATTAATATTCTTCTTAGAGTTCACGCTAAGTTTAGATAGTTCTTAAACTTAGACGATTTTAACGAATATTAAGAAAGTAAAGAGGGAAGTTATATATATGAGTTTTATTTAATAAAGTATAGGGATTATTATAAGATCCTTTATAAGTTAAAAAAAGTAGCTACTTTAATTATAAACTTATAATAAATATATAACGAATCTAATAGACTAAAGACCTTTTAACTAAATCTAATATACTTATACCTTTTTAAAAAGTCTAAATCTACTAAGGCCGTTCAGTAATAAGTCTAGCTTAGACACTCTAAGTTTAAGCCTAACGCGACTATTATAAGAGAAGCTTTTTCTTTTAAGTGAGACTAAAAGAATAATCTTTAATACTTAGACTTAGAAATTATTACGGCTCTTTAAAACAAGGGAGTAAGCTAGGCTAAGTAAGAACTTAGAGTCAGATATATCTTTAAGAAAATCAAAGGTTATTTAACGTTATAATAACTCTTTACTAAGGAAATAGAAATATACTACTTCTACTACTAAGCTCTTAAGAAGACTTATCCCTTGACTACGTTTCTTTATAATATAATATATAACATGTCTTAATAACTTTTACGTTAAGATTATAAATTATATCTTCTAGCCCTTACTTATTATAAAGATAGTAACGCTAAGTTAGTGACATACTCTAATATTCTTATTTGTTTACTAATAAGGTCTACTAGAGAGACTATATTTACTAAAGTGAATTTAAAGGACCTAAAATTAATAAGAAAAGACCTTAATCCCGGATTATATGTTCTTAGATCCTTTATATTAGAACTAAATAAGTAAATTCTAGATTACTAAGTCTTTTTAATCGCCTAGATTCCCTTTAGATATATTCGGGGAGTTTTAAGATCGTCTAACTATATTAAATACTTTTTATAAAAGAAGGCGCCGCTAAGATTTTAACTTATTATAAAAAGAAAGAATAAAATCTTTTAAAAGTATAAAGTTACTTTAAAGAATATTAATAGATTCTTTTACTTAATCTCAAGAGACTTATTACCTTATACCTTCTTAACTAAGTAAAGATTTGTTACTAAGTTCTTATTTATTAATTATAGCGACTTTAGAAGATTTATAGTTTTTTTTAATAGTTACACTACCGTTCTTAATAATAAATTACTAGAGACAGGGGTTTCTTATAAAGATCTCTTGACTAATATAGTCTATAGAGAGATACTACTATAGCCCTATTAAGTAACCTTAGAAAGTACTTGCGCGCCTTTTGCGGCTACTATCTTTATCACGGGGTTAAGCCCCCTTTCTAAAGTAATTATTAGTTGACTCTCTTAGTCTAACCCTTTTATTATAATTAAGGCTCGGAAGTTATTTGCTCTTAAACCTTTAGAGCTTTAAATATACTTAATTAAGTATTACTTAGACTAGAGTCGAATTGGATACTAGGCCTAAAAGACAGTAAAAGTAATAAAGAAGGAGTTATATAATACTAAATCTTAGGCTCAAAATGGCTAAAGTTTATCTTTTATTCCTACAGATAACTTTGTCGACTTTATAACTCTAAAGTCTATTAATAAGATAAGGTATAATATCTCTTTAGAAGAATTAATAAAGGATATAAGTAACAGAGAAGGATTAACTAATTATAATCTTAGATTACTAGATAAAGTTAAGGAAGCTAAGGATAAAGAAATCGAGAGCCTAGGGCAAGGACCCTCTTCTTATAATCCCGGATCACTAGATAAAGACGATTCTAATTAATAGCTTAAGGCTGACTTATTAAAGGAAATGGACTAACAAAATTCGGCTATAAATACTAAGTAGCTCGAAACTCTTAACTTAAAAGATAAGGGAAATGTTAAATAAATAGACTTAAATAAAACTATTAAAGGCTAAGTAAAAGCTAAGGTTAAAACGAAGTCTGACTTCCTTAAGAGAAAAAAGAAATCGCCTTAATCCTTAAGAGATATTCAGCTCACTATTACTTTTAAGTCTTCGTCTTTAAGTATACTTCTAATTATCACGAGTCTAATTACTCTACTAGAGCCGTCTATTTCTTTTAGATCTTAAACCGTCCCGTCTTATTTATTTAGCAGAGAGTTCACTAAATCCGGTCGACTTACACAGGCTATTACTAGAAATGTCAATTACTTTACGCTTATTATACTAGAGTCTTTAACCTTTCGAACTAAGGGCTCTAATAAACATAAGATCGATAGACTAAAGAACTTAAAGGGGAAGAAGGCCAAGAAATAAGCTGTAATTTAAGATTATAAGATAAAACTACTAATAGACGAAGAATGTTTTCTTTTTATATATAAATTATTTGAGATAGCCTAAATTTAGGCGGGCTTTTTTCTTTTTTTCTTTTTTCTTTCTTTTATTAGTCTGACCTTTATTAAGCTTTGATGACTAGGCTTAAGCTGTGGTCTAGGGCGACTACTATTGTAGTTAGAGACAGATATTAAGCGGCTATTAAGGCCAGCTTTCGTTATAAAGCCTAAGGCTTTTAAGGTATAAACTAAACTGCCTTTAGGGTAATATAAGAGGTCTTACTAGGTTGTATTTTAGAAAAAAATTAAAGACTTTTTCTACCTTATATTAAAGACCTAGTGCCCCAGAGGGTTCAGCCTTTAGTGCTCTGCACCTTATTCTAGAGTTTTCGTTTATACTCTCTTAATATTAAGTCTAGGAATAAGAGCGCTACTAATAATTTATACTCCCCTAGAGTCGAGACCACGGCGCTAATAAAGGAAATTCACTCCTTAGTCCCTTTAGTACTTAATACTTCTTTCCTTCTTGTTTTAAGTATAAAACCCCCTACGTATTCCTTACTTTCTTCTCTTATTATACCTTTTAATAGATACTTCGTTTCGAAACAAGTAGTAGCTTATAAAAGTAGCCGCGCCGCTGTTTTAATTAAAGAAGTTGTATTAACGACGAATTTTATGTTAATCTCTAAGGGTCAGAAATACTTAGATTCGCGCCTTTTAAATATATAATATTGTCCTTAGTTAATTACTAATATTAGTACTACTGTCAAACCTACCTTTATTACTAATCCTTTATGTATTACTAAGCTCCCGCATTAATAAGTACGACATATAATAAAGCCTAGAAAACGTGTACACTCTATTACTAATAGTTTTTTACTTTAGCCAAGAAGTACGTTAAATAACTAGCCTAGTCGACATATATAACTGTCCCTATAATTAAATAACACTTATATCTTAATTAAACTAGCCTAAATAAAAGTTATTAAGCTAGAAAAGAGAACCACTAAACTTTTATACCCCCAAGGCCAAACTAACTCCCCTTACTTCACTTCTTTTATACGTAAAATATATACTAAGGACTACGCTAATTCACTTCAGAATATATAAATATAACTCTCTCCCGTACACGACTCGACTATAAAAGCTCCTCCTTTCTTAACTTTTTCTCCTTAACTACAAGATAAGTTACTAATTACAAAATAATATAAGAAAGCTCGTCGACGCTTAATTATTAAGATCTTCTCGATTAGCGCCGCGGCGTTTTATATATTAATTAAATAAAAGTCTAAAGATAAGATATTTATAATAATACTTTAAGAGATTAATACCTTAATTAATTAAAGAAGTTAAGAGCAAGAGAAAGCTATTACTATATTAGCCTTAATTATTGAACTCACTTACCGCCGCTAGTTAGCTATATAGTTTGCACTTTTTATTTAAGAGTTAGACGTTAAACTAATAATTCCCTTAGAATATATTAATTAGACTTACGTATTCTTTAAGGTAAAAAGTAATATTCTCCCCCTTTATTACTTTTATAATTATAAAATTAAGTTAAAAGGAGAAGGTGAGAAAGTACTTAAGTATTCGCTATTATATAAGATATTAGCGAAAGAGCTCAAGGCTATTAAAAAATATATCACAAATAACTTAAATAAGGGATTTATTAAGCCGTCTTAAGTATTATTCGCCGCCTTTATTCTCTTTATTAAGCTAAATAGCTCTCTATAATTATATATCGACTTTTGAGTACTAAATTCCCTTACTTAAAAGGACTAATACCCCTTACTTTTAATTAATAAGACCTTAACTTATATAATTAACGCTTATATCTTTACTAAATTAAACATTTATTAAGCCTTTTACTAAATCTAAATAGACTTAATATTAAAGGAATATATAAACTTTTATACGAGATATAACGTATATAAGTATAAAGTTCTTTTATTTAGCCTAATTAATAGCCTTATTACTTATTAGCGTTATATAAATAACATTCTCTTTGATTACTTTAATAATTTCTATATAACGTATTTAAATAATATTTTTATATACTTTAAAGATCTTATATAATATTAACTTTATATTAAAAAAGTACTTTAACACCTTAATAACGTTAAGTTATAAGCCGACTTAAAGAAGTATAAGTTTAAAGTAATATAAACTAAGTACTTAAGATTTATTATATTAACTTTTAGGCTAAAAGTTAATCTTAAGAAAGTCTTTGTCATTTATAAATAGACTTACTCTAACTTTATTAAAGGCGTGTAGTCCTTTTTTAGTTTTTATAACTTTTATTAAGGATTTATTTACGACTATAATATTATAACGAAACCTCTTATTTAATTAATTAAAAATAATATTCCCTTTTACTTTATTATAAAGTGCGAAGACGCCTTTAACTTCTTAAAATATACTCTCACGTCCGCGCCTCTCTTTAGACATTATTAATAAGATTTACCTTACTTCTTAGAGATAAATATATTAGTAATAGTATTATAATAAGAGTCCTTTTTTAATAATATAACGACGACTAATTACTTGTTACTTTCTTTTTAAAGACTATATTACTTATTAAACTTAATTACGTAATATATAATAAAGAGATACTAGCTATTATTAGATCCTTTAAGTACTAGTGTGTTAAATTAGTAAGAGCCCCTTACTAAGTCCGTATTATAATAGACCACAAGGCCATAAAATACTTTATAACCTCTAAGTAATTAAATACTAAATAAGTATAATAAATAGAGCTTCTAATAGACTATAATTTTATAATCACATACCGCCTTAGAATCTATAACCCCTTAATAGACGTACTTTCTTATAAGCTAAACGAATTAAATTAATAGAACTTTACGAAAAAGACTTAACGCCTTTAATAACTCTTACGTTAAGACTAAGTTAACCTTTACTTATTATCTATAGAGTTGCGACCGCCTAACGACGTTAACGCGCTAGTAGCCGATATTAAGCTCGCTGCCCTTACATTAATATTTTTTATCATATAGTAAATACTAAAGGCTAATTATATTACTTCTTCCTTATAAGCTCTACGTAAGTAAGTTATATTAGGCTCTTTAAGTAAATTTAGCCTAAAAGGCGACCTCTTACTCTACGACAGCCGCCTCTTAGTCCCTGATATTAATCACTTCTAAACCTTCTTTATATAAGAGGTCTATAATCGAGTCACTATAATACACCCTAGTGCCTAGAAGACGATTTAAATACTCTCTTCTTAATATTAATAATATAGAATCACGTCTATAGTTTAGTAGTACTATTATAATTATTATATATACTAACGAATTTAAGTCCCCCGAAATAAAAAGCCTAGATTCTTTTATCTTCTCTTTATTTTATTTTGACCTTAAGAATATATTATAGTAGACTACTACTCCTTTACTAAAGACAAGTACGGATTCGATAACGTCCTCGTCTTTATTAATAGATTTAATAAATAGGCCGTTAGTATCCCTTATTAAAAGACAATAAACACTCGAAAGCTAGCTATTATATATATTTATTATATATATTATTATTTTCGCGCTCCCTTAACTATTACTTTTAATAAAAGTCCCTAATTCGTCTCTAAGTTTTAAACTACCCTTAATAAGATCCTTAAAACTAAGAGATAATTATCTATTACTAACTACTTATAAATAAATAAATAAACTAAAGTATATAACTTATACTTATAAAGACGACTCTAACCCTTTATTATATACTACTAAGACGACTAATTAGAGTACTTCTTTATTATAGACTACGCCTAAATGTCCCTCTTATACGATTCCTTAAGAAGACTCTCTTTATTTAAGGTAGTTTATAAATATATATTACGTATAAATTAAGACTAGAAAATTAACTTACTAGACTTAGTTACCCCTGCTAATAAGTTAAATACTTAATAAGCTATTAATTATACTTAACGCTATAAGAAAGTATAAGACATAACTCGGTCGAACTTTATTATAGCCTAAGTTAAGATGGCTAAGTCTTATAACGCCTCTCGCTATAATGTCGACTTTAATAAAGACAGCTTAGTCTAGCTTAATATACGCTACTTTAAGACACTCTGTTTATTTAAGAAATTAAATATATTAATTAATAGACTATTTAAAGTACTTAAGAAAGTAAAATACTTATATTGCCTAAAATTATTAGCGAGTATAAAGGTCTATAACGTCTTTCTGGCTAGTAAGTTACGTAAAGATCCTAATAATATCCTACTAAGTTGAGTATAAAATGCCCTCCTGCCAATTAATATTATAAGCGACGACGAGTAAGAACTAAAAGAGGTACTTGCCTACCGTAAAAAGGGTAAGACCCTATTTTACTACGTCACTTGGCTTAATTAAGACGTTGACTTAGACTAGCATAATACTTTTAACCTTAAGTACGCTTTATATAAAGTCAGGGATTTCTACCTTAGTCACCTTAAGTAGGCAAGACCCCTAATTAAACTACTTAAATAAATTAAAACATAAGAAGATAGTATTAACGACTACGACAAACTCGATAGTAACAAGGAGATAGACTAATACTCGTGGGCGAGCTTTTGTTAAAGGGGGGGTAGTGTGACGACTAATATTGCCTAGAGCCTTATTTCTACTAGCTCCACTTAGTACTGCCTAATTAGGACGTATTAAGATTACTATAATACTAAATATATTAACCTCTTATATATAGACTTATTCTTTTCTTACTTTCTTTCCTTTATAGTTATAGATTTTAAGTTAATACTTAGTATTATTATATGTCTTATATTAATATATGAGGCGTCAGTTACACGTAATTGCCGTCTTTCTAAGGCAAGCGTCACAATTAGTAAAGGTTTTAATATTACTATTTATTAAGCTATAAGGCTTAATATAGGCCTTTCTTATATTTAAGCTTTTAAGTCGTAACTACTTACAGGAGAATTAAGGGGCGAGGGATATTTACTGTCTTCTTAAATATAAAGAAAAGAGTTATAGATAATATAACACTTGCCTTAGAAAGACAATAATTACGTGTAATTAACGCCTTATATATTAATACAAGATATATAATAATACTAAGTATTAACTTAGAATTTATAATTATAAAGGAAAGAAGGTAAGGAAAGAATAAGTCTATATATAAGAGGTTAATATACTTAGTACTATAATAATCTCAGTACGTCCCGATCAGGCAGTACTAAGTAGAGCCGGTGGAAATGAGGCTCTAAGCAGCGTCAGTCGTCACAAATACGACGCTTTTAACTTTAAGTATACTTCGTATAAAGTCAAGGATTTTTATTTCAGTTACCTTAAGTAAAAAAGACCCCTTATTAGGCTACTTAAATAGATTAAAGGGTGGGAAAATAATATCAACGACTATAATAACCTCAATAACGATAAGGAGATAAATTAATACTAGAGGACGAGCATTTTTAGGGGGGGGGGGGGGGTAATGTAATGATTAAGAGCGCCTAGAGCCTTGTTTCTAGTATTAAGTTAACTGAGCTTTACTGAGATTAATTAGTCTTATAGCGCTCTCTCTTTATATATAAAGCTCTTTTCTTTATACCTTATTTATTACTCAGTTATAAATCCTAAGAGACTCTTATTATCTTTATATATTGTGTATTGATATATAAGGCGCTGTCACACGTGATTACTGTCTTTATAAGGCAAGCGTTATAAAGAGTATAAGTTTATTTTTAACGATTATATTAGGTGCTCCTTAGTATAAACTAAGAGTATACTATATTTAAGAAGCTTGGGCGTTAAGGAGGGGGTTTCGATTAATACTTAACCTTTAAAAGTATAAATAATAATACGTTAGGCGCAAGTTCTAATAGATTTCGCTCTCGCGGCTAATGTAGTTTATGCTTATATAATATAAATAGCAAGTACTTTTTTAAGCCGCTTAAGTATTAAAGATTATATTATATAGTTAATAAAACGATTACTAAAGGTATAAGGTATATATTAAACACTAACAGGGTAACTATAACCCGTAGGAAGTTAGACATTATAGACTTTAAGGAGTTTAAGACAGTTATAATTAAAGAGGAATAAAAGTATATTATAGTCGTTGAAATCACCGGAGTTAATAATAACTCTAAACTCACTACTAACGCCAAATCGCTTAATACTATTATACTTATAAGAGATAAAGACAAAGGCAAAGGCAAAGCTATATAAAAAGGGGCAAAGAGTATTAATACGGCTGTGATCGACTTCAAGCTTCTCGACGATATACTTCAAGATAATATATTAGGCCTTAATATTTACGCTACTATAGAGTTCTAACGCTATCTTCTATTAAATAGTACTTTTATTAATAACCAGAGGACTATTTACTTAGTTAATAGTATTAATAAAGTCGTCCTTAGTAGTTTTAAATTTATTATAGGAGATATAATTAATGTAAATACTTTAAGTTTAGCTATTATTAATAAGGGTATACGTATTTTTAAAAACTCTTTATATAATCTTATAAAATTATATACTCGGAATTTAATATTAAGTAACGTGGCTATTATAAAAGGTTTAACGTTAATATTATTTTTAAGAGCCTCTTTATATAATCGGGGATGTAATACAATAGTATTAATAGGACTTTACGAGTAGGTAATACTAAAGATAGTTATATAATAAGAAACTTATAACGTAAGTAAAACCTTATAGTATTTAAATATAAGCTTATTAATAACTACTAGCGCTTTTTATAACTGCGGGGATTTATAAAGACTCGGAGATTTCTTATTATAATAATATATTATAAATTAGCTACTTTCAACGTAATCCTTTAATATAAAATAGAATCATCGAGAGCAAGTTATATAAGTTTTTTATACTTTATTATATATCGTATCTAATAATACAGCAAGTCCGTACGTAATACGCAATGGATTAATAACAATGATAAACTTAACAGCGGTACTAGTATTAGTAATCGACTAAAGGCGGTGTTCTTTACTTAAAAAGTATAGTTCTAAGTAATTCTAACTCTCGGGGATTAGTATAAGATTCGTTATTAGCGTAACTTCTCTAATTAAGGTAATAGCGTAATTATTTCCAGGGATTATTATATATTTTAAAGTAGGGTCCTAATGCGTAGATATTATTAAAAGGGAAAGTAAAGAACGTAAGGGGGGTTTTATACCTAAGATAATGGGTAAACGAAGCATCTAGCGTTAGATAAATAAGTAAGGAGGTGAATTTCCTTCATTAACGTCGTTTATTTAACTCTAAGAAAGTATAAATTCTCAACCTTACACCTTTAGTTCTATAATAGTGATCCCAGACTTATCTTTTTACGATTAAAGAGTGGCTTAGTACTAATGCCTCGCTTAAGGCGTAAATCCAACGACGGGGCGTCTATAGAATTAATATCCTTAGGATCTCATATAAATTAATTATATTATGCGGGATACTAGGTTTGGCTTTTTATTAATATAATCGCTAATTTTTTAAGTTTAATAATAATTATAAGATTAACAGCGGTAAGTCCCGAGGTTATTAAGAAAATAAAAAAGTAGTTATTACATATTCCGGTTTTTAATCTAATTATAAAACAAAATATAACGTAAGGGCATTTACTTTAACGATTATAATACTATAGCGATTAAACAATAGCTAAGCTAATAACGCTTCGTAAATAAGAGTTCGTCTTGCGGTTGCCTTCCTTAGTATAGTAGTATTTATAGTATTTATACCTGATGCAAAGTCTAAAGGTGGTAAGTAAATTATTAAAGTCGACTCAAAAAGTTAGGGATTACGACGGCTTTAAAATTCACGCAGCTTAGCGTTTCTACGCTTGGCGTCGCACTAATAACATTAGTATATCTTATATATATGTAAGTCTCGGATTTTAATTAATTTGTCGTAACTAATTATTAAAGGGTAGTTCGATGGCTAAATGAGTCGTCGTTTAGTAATATTTAAAAGCACTTTATAATACTTTAGCTATCCGACTGGCTGCTGCCAGGGTTGACTTTTCGCTTCAGGACATAGCCCAGTCGCTGCAGGCTGTTGCTCCAGGGACCTCACAGTGGCCTCAACTTGGTCACGTGCAGAAGTCAACCCTGGCAGCAGCCCATCGGATAATCTCTTAATAATTACTTTATAATTTCCCAAGTAAGTAATTAAAAAAGAGTAAATACTTACAAGCACTTATTAACTATTATACTTAACGTAGTATAATAGCTAATAGTTTAGCTAGTTTTATTATTAAATCTTTTAATAAGGATAAGTAAAGGTAATAAGCGAATCAAAGGCTTTAAAAGAAAGTAATTAATAAAATAATTATTTTTAGCTTCGAAATTAAGAAGTATAAGTAACTTATATAATATTTTATCTTTAGTAAGAGTAATACGAGTAGTAAGTACTTATTCACTAAGGAGCTTCGTAAGGTCAAGATGTCGTATATTTTATATTATACTTAAGAAAGGGCCTTTTCTTAAGTTAAATCTTTTACTTAAGAAGTAAGTTTCTTTATATATAAGTTAATATCTTTATTATTCTTATCTACGATATTATTATTAAATTCGGAACCACTATCGTATTTTACTTTTATTTTATTTACACGAGGAGTATAACCGCGATTAAGAGATTAAGTAAAGTAATACCGTGGGGCATTTACTAGAGTTTAGGCACGAAGTGTATTAGCACGTGTAAGATATGAAGGTCTTAAGAACTAAGTTAACTGCCCTAAACTTACTTAATTAGTTAAATATCCCGTAATTAGTTAAACATGATTCGCGGGTGTAAACGTTTATAAAGAAGTATCTTTCTCTTAAAGTAAATCTTTTGTATAACTTTAAAAGGAAAGGTTTAGCTTTCTTATTAAAGATTCGAAAGTATAATAGTACTTACTTTCTATTTCTTATCCTTAATCTTTAGTTTAAATATACTTAATATATTTTTTAAAAGTACGCGAAAGCTAGTACTTATTAAATAATCTTTAGCGTAGGCGTAATAAGAGCTTATTCTTAGAGTTCATCTTAAGAAAGGCGTTATTGTTTATACCTACTGTGACGAGCGGCAGGGCAAAAGCAGTGGTTCAAGGGCTTAGAATATTAAGGTGCAGAACCAGAAGGGTTCTGCGAGAGGCTATATATACACAGGAATAGGGGGTAGCGGCCTAAGGTAGCTAGGCACGTGACAACCAACGTGCCGGTCGTCACACCTACTTTACGTACTAAAGTATAAAACTTATATTAAAATTCTTAAAATAATTCTCTACTAAACTTTATTATTAACTTAAGGTATTTATTATAAGCGATTTATTAAGTATAAAAGTTAGTTAAGAATTTAACTACTTATTTAACTAAATCAAGAGTATCTATAAGTTAATTATTTTTATTATACTCCGGCTTTAAGAATACTGGTTTCAAAAACGTGCGAGCTATTTTATTAATTTAAGCTAAAATCTAATTCTTCTTATGAAAGTCATTAATAAAGTATATACTATATCCCTAAAGAGTATTATAAACCTTAACTTCTTATAATTTAAGGCCATAATTTATACTATTCGTAAGTTTCTCTTAAAAGTTAAGGATCTTCTCGATATAAGTAATAATAAATATAAATTAAAAAACGAGAAAAGGAAAAAAAAGGTGAAAATATTAAAGAATTTAAAAACAAGAAATGTAATAATTATCTTTATCGTCGTTATTATTGTTTAAAAGTTTATTAAATGATAATTAAGAAGCACTTTTTACTTTTCCCTTATTACGGGAATTAAGTATAAGAGCCTCCTTAATAAAATAATAAAGAGAAGATTCTTTTAGAAAAGTTAAATATAATCTTATTAACAAATTTATATACTAGTACTTTATTATAAGTGAAATAAAGTCGTCGTATAGCTTCTAATCGTTCGGATTTAGCGTATAAGGTAATTTAATATTAGTTTATATTAGTATAAGCCTTAGCTAATTATTAATTTAAGATACGAAATCCTTTTTTAATTTTTATTTCTCGTGTATACGTAATCGTAAGTTCCGAGCTACTTACAAGTATATCCTAAGGGGTTACGATACTAATATTAACATTAGGTGTATTAGCGAGAGTATTAACTTTAGGAGTTAAAGAATTAGTATCAAAATCGCTAATAAGAAATATAAAAAACGAGTCACTTGATATATTAACGTCTTTTATAAGAGATTAATTAATTAAAAAATGTAAGACTTTTAACTTAATTTAATAGTTAAAGGAAAAAGGTTTAATAAGAAGGGGTTACTATTTCTTCGGTTTTTTAACAAATAAATTATTAAGGAAAGCGAAGGTTTTATTAATCTTAATACTGTTTATTAAAATTATACTTAATATAAGCCTTTCTTATAACGAGATAATTCCGTAGTAACTACATATAAAAGAATTCGAGGAGAAGTGTATTTACTATTTTCTTGAATAAGTTAAAAAGAGTTATAAATAATATAACGCTTACTTTATAATAATAGTAATTATTTATAATAATAATCTTATATATTAATATATAATATATATATATAATAAAAGTCTCTTGAAATCTATAATTAAGTAAGAAAAAAGGTAAGAAAAGAAGAGCTCTATATATAAAGGGGAAGCGCTATAAGACTAATTAATCTCGGTAAAGCTCAATTAACTGGTATACCGGAAATAAAGCTCTGGGCGCTCTTAACCGTCACAACTTTAGCCCTAATACTCGTCTCCATACACGGTTTTAAAAAAAAATCACCGGATTTTGATGTTCCTGAAGCCAAGGAAGCCAAGCATCACGTGTTTTTTATTTTTATAAATTATTATTTAAAAATACTACTAATAAGAAGCCAGAGAAATTCCCTGGCAATCGATTTTTTCTGGTTTTTACGCGTTTATTTATATAAATTCAATCACGTGCAGGAACTCTTTCCATGATTACGTTGCACTAAGCAATAAATTATTCTAATTAATAATTATTAAATTATTTGCATAAAGGTATTAGTGAGGAAGGGGCTGGGACTACTTCCGAGGGGTAAATCGCTCTAAAGGATGCGGCTCGCTAAAAAAAAATCCGGATTCCGACTAGTTAGTTGTACGGCTGTAGCGCTGAAACTTGACTATATCGGATATCGGCATAGCAGTCTTACGATGGACAGCTGGAACCGAGGATAAATAAATGAATGAATAAAAGGGCTCTGGAAGCTCTATAACCTTCTAATATCACTCTTTTACCCCCGCAATCATCAACAGAGTGGCACGAGCGAGGCGAGACCCGCCGGCAACCGACAATATAAGAGCTCCCTATAGAGATCCGAAACGGCTTTAAAGGAACAAGGAAGGGATATCCGCGAGAAGGTCAAAATTATTAAGCAGGGCTGGGACAATACACGACCAGGTGGCTCACTGCTATTAAACTCAAACTCGGATATCTACTATTGGGCGCAAATGGCAGCTAGGAAGGTGTGAAATACAGAGAGCTTTGGGAGATTCATGATTATAGCTGATTTGATAGCAGATATTGAAGAGATTGTATGATAATATCGAATTGAAAATTAATGTGGTTGTTTATATCCTTCTGCACAGAAATCCCATCGGGACAATCCTTCTAAGGCCAACCTGGATATTATCCTTCGATCTTAAGAACGACTTGCTGCACAAGACGAGATCGATAAACAAATACAACAAGGGTTAATTGTATTATTAAAGAATAGAAGGCAAGGCGACAGCGTGGTAAAAGGCTTAATTTAATTGGTGAGGAGGATTCTGGAGCCCAGCTATATGATGCAGCCAAGTCCGTCTTGCTCTTGCATTTGAGGCTGAAAAACAAGCTAAAGCTATAGCTAATAAGGAGGAGAAAAGGAAACTAAAGGCAGATTAATTGAAAAAGTAACAGATGGCAATAGAGGTTGAAGAACGACCGTTGTAGCGTCAAATAGCAAAAGAAATAAAGGCCAAAGCTGGCCTTCAAAAAGCAGCTGCAAAGGAGACTCAAAAATTGCAGAGGAAACTGGAGCAGGGAAAGAAAAAGCAGTCACTTATTGTGGTACTCCCATATAAAAAGCCTTTTGGTAGTCTGGCTAAGGTAGTACAATTTGCAAACGATGATTTGAGGCTAGAAAAGGAGGAGGGCATTAAGTAAAATGTGGTATTTATGGTGCGGTAAGTCTTGGCCTTAACAGACATTAACCCTAGAAATGCTTCCTCCTCGCACACTAGGGTTGCTGAATGGGATTGAAAGTCCTCCTCCATCCACGACATATACGCTGTTGTAATCATCGCTAGTGCGCCCTAATACAACAGCCGTGGCATTGAATAGGTTGGTAGCCACGGTCTTGGCAATCTTGCCCGTGATATCAATTTCGACCAAGGTGTTTAATGGGTTAGTAGCGCCCCAAGCCTTCTTCCCGTCTCGGGAGAGGTCAAAGTCGTCGATGAACGTGTTGTTCACAATAAGCGTTGCTGGTCCTGTGGGTTGGCCGGTCTTGAGCGAGATCGGGACCTTGAAGAACTCTTGGGCTCCGGCGTTGGCATAAAACAGGTCGCTGCCATACACGTGAATTCCAGAGACACCCAATCCCAGTCCTCCCGACACTGGCGGCAGGGTGGTCGCATCGCTCAGGACGACAGTTGAAGCTCTAGTCGTAACATCAAGTCTGAAAATGTGGCCAATACTGGAGTCGGACACGAGGATAGCGGTGTTGTCTTTAGGGCCAAGTCGGGTCAAGGTGTTGGCGAAGCGCTTAGATAGTAAATCCGCGACGAGAGAAACTGTGGCGCCTCGAGTGACAACTCCCTGCGCCGATATCTGCAGCGGTCGAAGATCAACCTTCCAGATCTTGGAAGGGAAGGCCAAGTTGGTAAGTGTCACGAGGGTCCAGTTGGCACCGATAACATAGAAGATGTCTTGTTCCAGCTCGACAATACCGAGAGCGCCCGTTGCGTCTGGGATTTCAGCAATGGCTACGGGTGAACGAGCTTTCTTCTGGTCGACCAGGAATATGCCAGGAGTGGAGGCTGAAGTGGCGAGAATCTGCCCGTCGTGGCGAACCGCAAGGTTCTCGAGCCAGTGGGGATTGGGGAACTGCTCGATAAGGCTGATGGGATAGAAGCCTTGTTGGTGCTGAACTTTTGAGATCCCAACTGAGGATGCCAAGGGTAGGAGAGCTACCAGACCCAAGCCCAGCAGTGCTCTGTCGCAGAACAGCATTCTTCTTTCTTGGCTGAGAGATCAAATAATGGCTGACGGGCAGTGTAGAAATGACAATAGGATAAGGATAAGAAGTAACGTTTAAAAGAAGGGAGGTGTACAGCAATAACAATGGGAGAGAGACTTCTTCTCCTTCTGTACCTATTTATACAGCCGGCCCCTGCTGAGCTTGGTTATCATGATGCCATCTCTTTTGCCATCGGCTCTGGGGCCCTGCCTTGAAGCAACCCTTGAATCTTATATTATACTTTGTACGGAGTTAGCGGAGTGAGGTAATTAGCAATGAGACATCGCCTACGGGCCATGGGATAAGTCTGGCAGCTGGTGGGCGGAGGTTTCATTTTTCTTTCATTAGTCCTGATACAGAGCTTGGCAAGATAAAATTTTCTTCTAGCTTGGTTTGAGAAATGCCTCTGAGTCTATGGTATGGTAAGCAAACTCAAGACACGTAAGACGGGACCGATTGACTATGCGGAGAACAGAGGACAGAGTACGGTATTATTGGCTGGTAGATAGCTCGGAAGTTGTGTTACTGTACTAGATTAGATATACGGAGTACTGTACTGTAATATCCCACTTCCGAGCTATCCGGAAAGGTAACCTTGCCGTCCATGTCCTACAGTGCAGTGCAGTACAGTATTTCCGTCCTCCGTGGTCTTATTGATTTGTGCTATACGCTGCTATGAATGACGACTTTCGTGCCAAGATATAATGACTATTCAAAGTGTATTTATCCTCGCTAACTCTTTTAAGTGGTCAGAAACAAGTCCTGGCTGCAAAATCTTAAAGGTCATTCATTATATATGGCGGCATATGGGATATAATCGACGAAAAAGACAAGTCGCGCATAGATGGATACAAAGATAAAGAAAGAGTCCTGGCCTTTTTATAACTATTAACTTATTAAGTATATTGCGATTAATCTCGAATAGTTGCTTCATTAAGTACAAGTAATGTATCGCACCTCACACAATATTCCCACCCTTCTCCTCTTTGAAAAGCTAAGATGAGATTAAGCACCTAGTATTTTCCATTTATTGATATATCACACTTTGTTTATCCTAATCTCAGATCCTTATTTAGAGAGGTAAAGTGAGATTACTATTGGTGGACGTGGTAAGTCTTTGACCCCTCCCCCCAAAGTACTGGCAGCTCTTTCCTTATTTCCAATAACGATTTAGCTCGACTTTTGTGTCTTATACTTTCTTCCTGGGATGATTCTTAGCTCGAAGGTGTTACGACCTCCGATGCGCCTCGTATTCTAACCGACACGGCTCGTAGCATCGACTGGCTATGCGACGGCGCTAGGCCTAATTGGGAAGACTAGGTGGCGAGTATGCGACATGTTAATGTGAATGGCGCTCGACTACGCTAGGCCGTATTCAGGAGAGCCCCTGTGTATTTATACTCGAGCTCTCTCTTACAGAGAGATCTCCTTTCCTCCTTGTCTTTCCTTCTCGATTCTGAGCGTAGCTTTAGGCTTAAATATAAAGCTAAAGTTAACTCGCCGTATTAACCTTTTAATAGACTGTCTTAGAGAAAGCTAGATATTCTCTCGCGGTTAACTTACCTTGCCGTAACTTAATACACACTCTTGTTTCGAACGTATATTTAATTAACAAATTAATTAACAACCTTAAATACCCCTTAACCTCACTTTACTACTACTACCGACTTTTCCCCCTCGTCGGCGAAGCTCTAAAGAAAGAAGCGCCCTTATACGGCTAGGTTTTATTAATACCCTTATCCCTTTAGTCGAGACTCTTTTAAAAGAACTAGACAACTTTAATAGATTCGACTTAAACTCGGAGGACAAACCCTAGAGTTTCTTTAATATATCGCCGGAGCCTACTAATATAGAGGGGCTCTCCCCCGCTTAATAAGCTAGGGTAAATTAGTTAATTAAAGACTCTATTAACTTTACTATCGCCGCCGCTATCACGTAAGCCCTTACTTAATATACTATTAATAACCCCTATTAAGAGACTTACACTCTTTTCCCTTCTTTTAACTAATTAACTTGTGCTCTTATAACTGACCTCTAATTAACCGCCGACTATTACTTACTGAAGTTAGATATGTCGATCTTAGTAATAAAGCCTTCTAAAGTCAAGTACCTCCGTCTCCCTTTTAATAACTATAAGGGAGATATTAAATATAATACTTAGAAGATAAAAATAAAGTTATTTTTAAAAGAGTATTTAAGTAACTTTAAGAGTGAAATATCTTAGGTTAAGGCTTACTTCTAGTGTACTATTGGCGAAGCTAAGATTATTATTCTTTAATATATATATCCTAATTATATTAAAACCTTTAAAATAATAGCCGACGTATTAAAGGCGTTAGACTAGCGATTCTTTAACTACAACCGGGTCTAAGTTATTAAGAGACTATATAATTAACTTACTATAAATAATATAATATATAACGACTTCTAAGTTAAGTTCACGTTATATATTATTATAAGTAAAATCGCTCGCGCCTACTAGTTCAAGGATATATATAAGAAGGTATCTCCGACTTTTAAACACATAATCTATGTCGAGAAGTATAAGATAAACAGTAATTATATTACTCTCAATAAGTTCTTAGTTATTACAGACTAAGAAAGCCGTAATATTACTTTAAAAGAAGCCGCTTCGACCTGTAAAGCTTAGTCTAATATAGCCTTTAATACTAACGACTCGCGCGATATCCTTAAGAAGGAAAACTAGCGTATTACTTCTTTTACGCTAGCTACTATAGTATAGAGACCCCCGACTTTGACTCTAAGACAATTATTAGATATTCGCTAGTATACGCCTTCGCCCTCGCCTATCTTACGTCGACTTAAGTCCCTTATACTTCCCCTTATACTTAAGGACGTCTCTTTTAACACTTATTTTTATTATAATAAGACCGGCTATTAAGCTAGTGACTGTCTTAAGCGCCGTAAAGACTAGGCTCTCGATAAGTTAATTTCTTAGTTAATTATTAGCGAGGATTTAGAGACTAATGAGTTTTTAAAAAACTCTTAAGCCGTAATAAAGACTCACACCTTAGTATAAGCCACAACTTATAAAAGGACTTAATATTTAATTTCTGTGTTCTTATTAAAAAACGATAATTCTTAATTAATATTAAATTAAAAAGGAATAGATTCTTTATTAAGACACTTATATATATTAATAATAAAGCTAATATTTTTAGTGTTATTAAAACCTCTTTTATATATTAACTCGTCAAGTAATTTAATATTTCTTTTATATCTCTCCCTTAACTAATTGTCTTAACTGGTTATAATAATAAGAAAGGTAAGTTAATTAATACGGCCGTCTTACTTATTTTAATAATTAACCGCCGGCGAATTGACTTCCCTATTTTAGTGACTAACTTAAGAAACACTAACGTCTTAATTAATTAGAAGTTCCTTAAGTATTACAATTTAAAGTAGTCGTATATAAAGAACTATAATCGGCTAAAATAGTTATTAAATATACTTATTTAGCTATACTTTAACTAATAAGTCTTCGTCGACATTAACTGTTTTAATAAGTTAATTATTAAGTCTTATTAGCTTAATATAAAACGAAGGGATACTCTTATAAATATAAATAACTACCGCCGGAAGTAAGCTAAGATTGCGGCACTCGACGATTCCTTTAAGTTAAAGGTCTCTATACGACTTATAGTTAGCGTCTCACTGACTCGACTCTTAAGTTTTATTAGAGAGGTTAAGGAGCGCTTACGTATTATAGAAGATTAATTAAACCCCTTAATATCCTGTGATTTAAGATTATTACTTAAAGACAAGAGAGCCTATAGAGCCTCCCCGGCGAATTATTAGTTAAAGGCGCTTATTATAAAAATCTTCCTTATATTAGTAATAATAATGTCTACGACGTACTTTTAACTTAAGAAAGTTAAGAAGAATAAAATAAAAACTTTTGTAATATTAATATATAAGATTGACTAAGAGTTAATAAATCGCCGGCGAGAGGCCTTAAATTAATTAAGTGTCGAGTTAATATTAATAAACAGAGACTTAACCTTAAAAGAGGCCTTAAAGGCTAAGTACACGTAAGATGACGAGCTAGTAAGTAAGAAGCTCCTAATAGAGTATTAAGAGTATACTCCTCTCTTCTCTCGACGAGCCTCCTAGGAGTTATTAGTATATTACTAAGGCGTAAACTATTAAATCGAACTTATAAAGGGGAACGACTTGTCCTTTAAGCCTCTCTAGCGTATAACTAAAGAATAACTATTAAAGACTAAGTAATATATTATCGACAACTTATATAAAGGTTTTATTAAGCCCTTTAGCGTACTATATGTGGCCCCTATTCTCTTCGCTAAGAAAGCCGATAATAGTCTCCAGTTATACGTCGACTATTAGAAGTTAAATGCCTTGTCAAAGAAGGACCCGTACTTAATCCCTCTAATTAATAAAATAATAGCGCGTATTTATAAGGTACAGGTCTTTATAAAGCTTAATATTTAGTAAGCTTTTTATTATATTTATATATCCCCCGAGAGTAAAGATTATATAACCTTTTGTACTTAATATAATACTTATAAATATAAGGTCCTTCCTTTTAGCCTTATAAATAGTCCGGCGACTTTCTAGTAATTTATTAATAATATCTTTATAAAGTACCTCGACGACTTTTATACGGCTTATATAAACAATATCTTTATTTACTCGTTAACTCCCGAGGAACACGAGGTCTATATTAAGAAAGTAATAATAATATTATAAGTATATAGACTTTAGGCTAATATTAAGAAGTCTAAGTTTAACGTATAAAAGACAAGGTTCTTAAGATTTATTATTAGAGTTAATAGTATAAAAGTAAACTTAGAAAAGATTAGTGTAATTAAGGACTAATAATATACTAATAATATATAAAGTATATAAAGTTATCTTAGCTTTTATAACTTCTATTACCGATTTATTAAAGACTATAGTCACATTATACGACCCCTTATCCCCTTAGCTGCCATAAGCACCCTTCTACAGCCCACGTGCCGCTAAGCCTAAAAAGGTATAGCGGGGTCATTGGTGATTGAATAGTGCACATAGCCCAAAAAACGCCCTATTTCTCGCGTCTTAGGGGCTCGTTACAGGGAGCCTTACAGGGCTTTCAGGAGGGTGTTTCTGGTGGCAGCTAAGGGGATAATACTCACTAGAAAGGACGTTCCCTTCGTCTTTAATAACGCCTATAAGAGCGCTTAGGAGACTCTCCGGGAAGCCCTTTAATCTACGCTAGTTCTTTGCTACTATAACCCCACTAAGTAAATACAGCTAAAGACTAATTTATCTAATAAAGTCGTCGTTAGGATTTTATCTTAACTTTAAAAGGACGACACCTTTCACCTTATAAGATACTTTTCTAAGACTATAATAGACCCCGAGCTTAATTAATTAATTTATAATAAAGAGATATTAGGGATTTTCTAGTTATTTAAGTAATATTACTTAGAGCTCTTAAGTGCCTAAAAAAATTGTCCTTATTTATATAGACTACTGAGCCTTAAAGTACTTTATAACTACTAAAGACCTTATAACTAAGTAAGCTTAATAAACTAAGTTCTTTATAGACTTTTATTTCACGATTATATATTATATTAAGACGACTAATACGTTAGCTGATACCTTGTCTCGACAAGATTAAGACTTCACGGCCACAGAGGCATATAAGCGGGCTATTTACAGTTAATAGTTAATTTTAATAGATAAAATTAACCCACGAGTCGCCGACGACTTCTAACTCTCCGCCGTCGATCTTATAAACGCCTATATCGAGGTCGTAAAGACTATCCCCTTAGTACTTATAAAGGCCATAATGCCGGATTACGATATTAAGCCACGTGACGACTTAGAGCTAGAACCCGAGCCTAATATGTAAAATAGAGAATGATGGTGTGAATGATGATTCTATTATAAAGGGGATTTCTAGGTCTATATAACTACTCTAGCTTATCACGTGTGTATTCGCTTAGGTAGCCAAATTAGGTAAATGTAAGCTCAAACGGGCTCAAACGAGTCTTTACCAAATACAGTTGCTTTCCGGTAGTTTGAGACGCAGAGCCCGGAGCTTCGTACAACCATTGTTTTAGCCTAGGAAAGCCGTGTATTAGAAGCCTTGGATTCCGTGGCTGTAACCTGTGGACGTTAGAGCTTTGTATTAGACGTATGTGGCTTGTTTTAAGCTATTTCCGGCTGATTAGGCCTAGAATAGGTTTTATAAGCGAGCTTTAAGCGAGGTAGTTATATTATAATCTTTATATAATATAGGAGTATTAATCGACTTAAAGACTCTTACTATAGAGGAACTAAACCTTAACTCTATAGTAGCTTATAATACCGTAGAATACGACGTTATCGACTAAGTACTCCTAACTAATAAGACTTCGCCTTCGCTAGAGCCTCTCTGACAAAAAGCCAGGGAATAATTACTAAATTATAAGTTAGTAAATAATAAGTTACTTTTTTAAGGCCGCCTAAAATTGCCCTTAGAACCGCCGGAGCTTTATACGACACTTATTTATTATATACATTCTTAACTTTTAGTAATATATATAAAGATTAGAAAGATAAAGGCATTACTAAGTCGTAAATATTATTAAAACGGCCTTATTATAGACATAGCTTAATACGTAATAAACTGTAGTTACTCTCGACAAAAAGCCTATAAAAATAAGACCTTTAACTTCTTATACCCCTTACTAATCCCTGCTCGGCTATATTAACATTTAATAATAGATTTTACTAAACTTCTAATTAATAAGAAGGGCTATAACTTCGCTATAATTATCGTTAACTACTTATTTAAGAAACTAGTCTCAATACCTTATAACAATACAATTACGGCTAAGAGTATAGTTATTTTCTTCCTCGTCTATTAAACTCGACACTTTAATATACTGGACTTTATTATCTTAAACTAAGGACCTCAGTTTGTCTCCTCCTTTTAAAAGGAATACTGTCGTATCCTCGGAATTAAAGTAAAGCTTACGACGGCGTATAACTTAAACGTCAATAATTAGACAAAAGTAACAAATTAATATATTAAATAATAGCTCCGCCCCTTTTATTATTATTATTAAGACAACTAAAGTGACCTCTTATTAATTATAGACATTATTTAATTAACGTTATTATATAAGTCCTTAAGCCGTTTATTTCCTTTTTAGTTACTTAACAGCGTTAAGTTAAAGACTTCTTAAGATTTAATTAACTTAAAACCTCTAGCTATAATAATAAAGAAACTTAATTACGAGGAGGCTTTATAAGTAATATTATAAATAAAGGATGTTATAAAAGTCACATAATTGTCCTTAAAAGATTAATAAGAGAAAATAAAACAATTAATAAACTATAGGCAACGCGCTATCGATTAAGACGTTAGTAACTTAGTACTAGTCGACACTTAGAACTAAAATGTCGACTAACCCTTAAAGAAGCTGTCTAATAAGTAGTATAGCCCTATTAATGTAAGCGCTAAGGAGGGAAAGAGTTAGAAAGTTAAGCTCTTAAAGGACTAGTAAATTCACCCCGACTTTTACTTACACTCGCTTTATAAGTACGTCGACGACCCCTTGCCTAAATAAGCCAGAGCTACGCCGGCACTTATTTAATTATTACTTAAGTAAGATAAGTAGGAAATTTGTCACATTTTGACTATTTGTATGCCTTACTCTTTTAAAGGCAGAGTGAAAGTAGGTTTATATACATAAGAGAGAGCTTCGAGAGCTTTCTATGTGTTTATAAATCAAGGCTTTTAGAGCCTTCGGTATTTACGTGATTCTTAGATCACATGATTTCTAATACGCCCCCTTAATCTAAGTATCCTCTAACTCGATATTAAGACGACAAAATAATAGTTATATAACTATTAAATAGTAGCTCTAGCTTTATCCCTTAGCTTGGGCTTTAGCTTTAGCCTTTAGTTCTGGCTCTAGCTTAATGGCTCTGGCTCTGACTTATAGTTCTGACTCTGGCTTAAGGCTCTAGTTCTGACTAATTTGTCCCTTGGTTCTGGCTCTAGCTTAATAGCTTTGGCTCTAACATGGGCTCTAGCTCTGGCCTTTGTCCCTTGGCTCTAACTCTAGTTCTAGCTCTTTAGCTCTGACTCTAGCTTTAGCACGGGCTCTATAGCTCTAGCTCTTTTATTTATTTGTCTTTACTTTATATTTAACGAGGTAACTATTCCTCTAGTTCTTATTTCTCTAGGAGACTGACTCTTACTAGTTTAGAGAGGGTAGTCCTCTTACGACTAAATAAGTCTCCTATTATTATAGAGAATCACGGCTTTAGTTAACGATAGGGAGCTCTACTAGAAGGATATATAATAAAGGAAGAGGAGATCTTACTTAAATTGCTACTATATTATATTTTAACTATTTATATACTTTACTCTTTTAAAGGCAGAGTGAAAGTAAGTTTATATATATAAGAGAGAGCTTCGAGAGCTTTTTATGTGTTTACAAATCAAGGCTTCTAGAGCCTTTGGTATCCACGTGATTCTTGGATTACATGATTTCCAATAAAATTAAAAGTATCTTTAGCTTTAAGGTTATATAAAATAAGTTATTTTATTATATTAAGTAGTTAAGTGTTAATAAAGACTTAAAGTAATACTTATACTCAGATACTATAATAGCTCTGTATATAATTAAATAGTTCTACTTAAAGTATCTTAATATTAAGAGCCCGCCAAGAACTCTCCTTAAATAACTAGAGGCTTATAACGCCGGTATTAACGACTATAACGACTTAAAAGACGACATAGTTATAGTTATAATTACGCGGACGTAGTTTTTTAAGAGGGGGAAGTAATATTACGACTTACAATATACCTCGTATTTTAACTGACACGGGCTTATAACATCGCTAACTATGCGACGGCGCTAAGCCTAATAGGGAAGACTAAGTGGCGAGCTTACGACATATTAATATAAATAACGCTCAACTACGCTAGGCCTTATTAAGAGGGTCTATTATATATTTATACTTGAGCTCTCTCTTATAGAGAACTCTCCTTCTCTCTTAGTCTTTTCTTCTCGATTTTAAGCTAGTATTAGGCCCAAATACAAGTCTAGAGTCTACTCGCCGTATTAACCTCTTGCCAGCCGTAACAGTTTTGCTATAGCCACCGGCTATAAGCCACTAGCTCTCCAGCTAGCTTTAATATTTATACCTGTCAAGCTCTCTTACCGTGCCTTATAATAATATATCAAGAAGTTACGCTTACTAATTAGAGTAGAATCAGTTATTAATACTAAAAGGTTAAGGTATTTCCAGTAGGCTACTTTGAAAGGAGAGAAAATCGATAAATCTAAAGGTTATAAGATATGCGACGTATATATAAGTAAAAACAACACAAATATATTATATTCTAAGTAGTTCTATAGGAATTCCGTAGTCTCGTGACTTTTATAACCGTCTAGAACTAGTAATCGGGGGTTTTGATTACGTGGTTACGTCTAAGGGATAAAGACCTTTTCTAGCCATTCTAATATAGTAATATTATCTATCCACCCATTCTCTATTACTGTGAATTACTATAACTTGAATTAATTAATATTACTAGAAACTATTATTATTAGACCGATTTTCCCTTATATATTATAAGTAGAGTAGTTTTCTTACTAATTGTAGAGATATATTCTATAAACGAGGTCTAATTCCGAGAACTAGGCTGTTTCCGTTAAAGAAAACGTCGTTATATATAGGTAATAACTAATTTATTAACTCTAAAGCCTTCTATAATTCTTACTTCGTCTATATTCTATCGATTTTCAGGTAGAATTACTTTAATTACTAGAATCTCTAATTCTAAAACTAAGGCTTAATAACTTTAGTAGTTACGTTATTAACACGTATAAAATCAATAGAATATTACTTCTTAGTACTAAGAATCGGATTCCACTTAAAAAACCGTTGTACCTATTGTTTTCCGAGTAAAGAGGGGTCCCCTTAAAGTACACAAAGCCGAGTCCCAAAAAGCCGCACTTATATATAAGTAACACTAAACCTTAATGCCTCTTAAGTCAAAATCTAGTACGTAAGACGGTCCTCTAACACTGGGGGTAGCCTTTGCAAGTGACTAGTAGCTTCTTAATAAGTGTTTGGGTTGTGGATTCGACGTTAAAGAGTAGACCTTAGAATACCTTACTCAATTGAAGCGTAACGTTCGGACTTGCTATTTTTGACTATATTAATAGCTTAGAGCACGTCGCACTTAGTATATTTTGACTTCATGAATCTTCTTAGCTTAAATGCAAAAAATCAGAGAAATCGATAAAAGAATAAGATAATTATTAATTATTGAAGTTAAGTTAATAAAAGTGGCGGTGTGCTAAGCCAGGTGGCTCGAATGGGGGGTGGCTCGAATGGTGGGGAGGGGGGGGGACTTGCCCCAGAAGATAACGCCGTTACGGTACCCGAAAGTGCCAGTTACAAGGTTTGACGTCCCATAGTTGACAATGGTAAATTGGTTGTACGACGAGGCTTTCGTGATGTCGAGAATCGAAGCTCGGTAGAATTCCACCTGTCCGATGTGCCTGGAGCGAGCGGTGTGACATAAAATAAAGTACTCGTTCGTGACCGTCGTTGCCGTAGAGAAAATGGGACGACCAGAAAGAGCCAAGTATAACATCTGGACATCAGTAAATGTCAGAGGCCTATCCTCGAACACTTGGAGCATATTCTTGACACGGATGCGACAAGCATTCAGACAGTAACACCGGCGAAGAATGGACCAGAATGGCCAATTGGTCTTGACTGTTCGGCATGGCCGTGTTGCGCTACGCGCCTGGAAGGTTGCCCCTGCCTTACGCAACGTTCTCAAATCCTATGCAGCATACTACCAATAGTACCCCTGGCCGTTATAATAGGCATACCACTTTGATACTCATCAGACCAATCCCCTGTAACTCATTTCTTGCCGTCCCACCATTCTGTATACTTGGAACATGTTGAAAATAATGTACATTCATCATTTGTGCGCCTTCTAGATAGTTCTATAAATCCAGGGTTCTACAACGAATTACCTTCCAAGTCCACGGGGCTTTACTTCCTGAACAAGTAAGGCTGTAGCAAAGTGCATAGATAGTAAATGTACATTTTTTACACTTGATACGAAGTATGAACATTAGTATTTTGAAAACAAACGCTGTTTGCCAATAGACATATAGGCGCCGGGAAAGCTTATAGATATGCCTTCACTTGCTCTTCTGACCAGTCCCAGAATTTGGCTGCAACGCCAGTACCACCTTCCGTTTCGGTCTTGCGTGCTGCTTCAAGGTCTTTTCGCAGTGGCATGTAGCGACCCCATGGCACGATCCAAGCTCCGTTCTTATCGGGAGTCACATCTGGTGAGAGACCGGCGAAAAGCTCCGTATAGGCGCCATGAATGGCCGTATGCGAGACGAAATAGAATATCTTTCTCATCAAACCAGGAACGTTTCGCTGAAGCTCTGTTCTGAGATTTCCGGGGTTAAGTGACTAGCATCTTGTTAGCCACGGGTTTATGCTTTGAATCGTTTATTCTAGTTGGAACGATGCAGTGGACTTGACTTACCACGCTGATAATCCCATCTTTCCCGTACTTCTTTGCAAACTCCATGCTATGAAAAAGATTCCCCGCCTTGCTCACGCCGTACTTGTGCCAAGCTGATTTGTCAGTCTTATAATCTAGATTCGACAAATCAACACCATTGGGAGGCGAAAAGGTTTCGGCAGATGACGAGGACGTCCAAACAACCCTCACAGTCCCCGGAGGCGATACCTTAGCCGTAGAAGCCAAAATCGGAATTAATAGCTTCGTAAACAAGAACGGTGCCACATTATTCGTCCCCAGTTGAAGCTCATATCCCTGTTTCGTCTTGCTCCCCTGTGGTGGCACCATAACTCCAGCATTATTCCATAGAATATCCAACTTCGTCTCCTTGCTCAAGAAATCCTCTGCAGACTTCTTGATTGTAGCCAGGTCGTTAAGGTCGAGATGCAGGAAGACCAATTCGCCTGCAGATTTGGGAAATGCGGCTTTGATGGATTCGATTGCCGCTATTGCTCTCTCTTGCGATCGTGCGGCGACGTAGACTTTCGCATTGCGGGAGTAGAGGATTTGTGCGAGTTCTTTGCCCACTCCGCTTGAGGACCCAGTGACGATGAAGACCTGTGATAACAATTAGCTCGTTCTTTTAGAAGGTTCCAACGATTGGGACCTACCTTGCCTAACTGGTCGGGGACGTTCTTCTCCGTGAAATTGGGATCGGGGGGGAACATTTGGCTGAATTGGTTGCCCATGGTTGCGGATTATGGTTGTCCAGAAGAAATATTGAAAGAATACTTTTCAAGGGGAAAGTCACTGATATGCACTCACGTCATGTGCATCTTTCAGCCAGCAGTCAGCCACGCGTTTCGCGGTCAGTTGGAGAATGAAATTTCCGACTGCATGATTCGCAGTTAACGGAAATAACGGATAATAGTCAAAACTTCCTGTGCACCTGTCGCTTCTCCGATAACCTTCTAACTTTCGCTATAACACCATAACGTTAGGGCCTAACGTTATGCTCGCTCGCTAAACTATTATGATACGGAACGGAGTGTAGGTGCCAGGGTTAAAGATTGTCTCACCTCTTTAGGCAGAACACGCGCTAAGCCAATCCAACGTTCATATTCTTTGTTCTGCCCAAGGCGGTTTAGCCCTGGCAACCTCTGTCCTGTAGGACGTTTAACGACCCACGATATCATCTGGCTGCACAGCTGTGCTTGATTAGCAATTATGGCCAAGCCACAGGCCAGCGAAGTAAAGCTTTACTGGGATGATCTTGTCTGGATTGATGAAGCCCCTTTTTAAGATTGAATCAATCAAGGGCCTCGTTGCTGTAGGCGTACTACAAAGTCCAAACAGAACGATGACAGGGGTGCTTCACTGGAAATTAGCTTGGATGCCAGATGAGCTGGGCCATCCTAGCCAATTTTTGTTCAAGTTCGTATTTCCTGGTAACATTTTGGACTGAGCTATGACTTTACCTTTTTTGGCGATCCGTTCTTCATATATGCTGGGGATAATTTTTAAAAGGAGCAATTAAAGCACACCATGGGAACATGAAAACTTTGGATAGCAAGTTAAGAACTAAATCTACATTGCATCATTTTACGTCTTAATAGAAGTCTTGATACCTGACGGAATTATTTCTTTTGTACGAGCTGACTGCGCGAAGTTACCACGTAAATGCATTCTTGGAAATGTACACTGGGTGTTCAACTGTTGGTTAGCGGTAAGGAGTCCGTCGGAAGTTCACCTCGAAATGAAGACCTGAAGCCAACCATAATACAGGAGATATGAGAGGCAGAAGAAGAACCCGAGAGAACTATTTAGACGTTATAGACAAAGATATGCCCTCAAAACCTAGCTGAGAGAATCACAAGTTCATGTATCTCTTCTGCTCTCCACCATATCGATCACCATGAACCTCGATCCTAGCCAAGATTTCCGAAATCTCAGACAAGTCCTGCTCATCCAAAGCAACCGGGGTTAAGTTCTCCTCCACTCGCGGAACAGTAGTGCAACCAGGAATCGGAATAGTAGCAGGTCCTCCGGCCTTCTTGCCCTGAGCAGTGACCCAAGCGATAGCAACCTGTGGCATAGTATAACCCTTATTCTTGGCTAACTTCTCAATCTCCTCCACTAGCTTCAGGTTCAAGTCGAAGACATCTGGCTGGAAACGTGGGAGGTAGCGACGAGAGTCATTCTCGGGAATATCATCGATCTTTCGGATTTGGCCGGTCAGCCAACCACGCGAGAGAGGAGAGTAAGCAACAAGAGGGATGTTGAGCTCAGCACAGGTTTTCGCAACACCATTGGTTAATGCCTCCGTGGAGAACAATGACATCTCGACCTCGACGACTGCAATAGGATGAACAGCATGAGCGCGTCGGATGGTGTCCGCGTTGCACTCGCTAAGTCCAATACCGCCAATCTTTCCATCCCTGACATACTGTCCGAGCGCCTTGATAGTCTCCTCGATAGGGGTGTTGGGGTCGACACGAGCGGGCTCGAAAATATCAATGAAACACTTGCCGTCGAGGACTTCGAGGGAGTTGTCCAGATCCCGTTGGATCCCCGAGGCACTTCCGTCGGGGCCTGTTGGAGTGAGACCACCCTTCATGCTCAAGACGATCTTCTTGCTGTCCTCGGGGTATTTAGAGAAATACTGGTGGAGAAGTTGGAGGGAATTTGCAGTTGGGGGACCGTAAAAGTTGCCAGCGTTCCAGAAGTTAGCACCGCCGTCTATGGCTGCCTTAAGGACTTCGTTGGCCTCGTCGTATGGAGTTGGGGATGCACGCCAGGTGAGACCTGTGAGAGAGGGTCAGCTCGTGACTGTTGTGACGTGAGTAGCTTCATGGCGAAAGACTGAAACCGTACCCATCAGACCAAATCCAATGGCTCCAATCTGTTTGCCTGCAATTGTGACGGACATCTTATCTATAACGATGAACTAATAGTTAGGAGCTGTTGTTGTTGTTGGGTTGCGGGTAGGGAGGTGATTGTGTCCGAAATGAGAAAATATTGGTGGTATTGAAATAGTGAAGATACAAAATGGCCTCGTGTGACAGTCTCGAGAAAACAAAAGAGTTGATGAGTGATGGCAACTCGTTGTATAAGGAGGGCAGGGCGGAGTACCGATAGTGCCTTCTTCGAAGCAAGGCGACCCTCAATTACGGAGGAGTTAAAGGTCGCCGTAAAGTCCGTCCCGTAGCTCTTAGCCGCCCAAAATGATGCGAGTACTGAGGTATCAACACCATGGCTTGTAATCGAAGCTAACACTGGCTTAGATGCAGCTTTCCATGGCCGTAGCGGTTCAAATTTTGAGTTTTCAATAGAAATGGGACGTTTTACGATCCCCTGGAGCGCAGAAGTCGGAATAGTGCCCGTATATAACGTTTGGGAAGGCAGTTCTGGCGCCGTTTTGCGGGAACGGTTTTCGTAAAAGTGATGATGAAATTATGCCCAGGGAGGGTTTTTGCATGCGCTTCTCTTTAGCGAGGAAAGTCGAACCCAGATGCCAGTAGGTTGTAATCGTGGTCTGATTGGATGTCTATTGTATTTTGTGCGGTTGGTTGACAGCTGATTGTCCTAACACTTTCTCGGTACAACTAAATTTAATTATGGCTTCCTGTCCACAAGCGAATGCTACCCAAGAAACCAGATGTACGCCAGCATCTTTCATTCTGCCATACGCCGCGTCATATCATAGAAAGAAGCATAATTGAAGTAATGTGGGTCCATGTATGCCAACACTGTGGAGGCCAATTTCCTCAGCCCACTAACTTAATCCAAGTACCACGGGCTTATATTCGCAAGCTATACTCCCAACTGCTACATCGGGAATTGAGGCAAGCGGTCTAGGTTCGTGATGCTTCTAACCAACCATCCTACAGCTTCAGTACAAGTAGCTGGATTGCTCAATGGGCGCTGGGGTTAAGAGCGCGGGGGTCTACGACAGAAACATCTCGAGGGATTCTACAGAGCTTCACCGCCTACGATTTAACCGTTTTAGGTCACATCACTTTTTCTATCTCCGACCAAGGTTTGAGCCCCGTCGGATTTAGAACTTGTCAGCGCTTCACTGACCTTATAGATTATCAATCCGGTAAGGCTACATGACCTTCTGGAATCTTTACTAATGTGATCGTGGCAAGAAACACTCTTGATTTCCAAGTTTGATTTCCAAGCATTACCTTTTTGATTTCAAAGACTCGGTTTCTAGAGCTTAGGTTTTGTTGGTATAGTGCTATACAATCGTGTATATCGAACTCCGAAGTTTAAACAACAAAAATGCCACGCACCTGCCTACGTGCTTAACCTTTTCAACACCTCATTCTGTCATCAATTGAATCTAAATATTTTCAAAATGTCTCAACCAAAGGTCCTTTTCGTGCTCACCTCTCATAGTCAGACGGGTAATACTGGCAAACTCACTGGATGGTATTTGGTTCGTGTCTCCCGTACCCCCTCCCATCAGTCAACCCCCTTCCTCCCATTCCATTGGCCCTTTCAAACTACTCAAGTTTATCACTCACTGACAACCCTCAGCCCGAATTCGCCCACCCTTATGTAGAGCTCTCCCCACACACCCAAATAACCATCGCCTCGCCATCCGGAGGTGAAGCTCCCCTTGACCCCTCTTCAGTCGAAGCCTCAAAAGACGATTCCGTCTCTATCGATTTCCTGAAAAATAACGAGAAGCTGTGGAAGAACACTGAGAAATTGGACAGCTTTTTGGGGAGGGCAGGCGAATTTGAGGCGCTGTTTTTTGTGGGTGGTCATGGGCGTTAGTCTCCCTCCAATTTTAGTGCATACGAAACTTCACCTTGGGAGGAATGATGAATGGAAGGAGGGATAGGGATGATAGCTAACATGACTTGGCAATAGCAATGTTTGATCTAGCCAAAGACGCAACCTCCCACAAAGTAATCAACGAATTCCACGCGGCCAACAAAATCATATCAGCAGTCTGCCACGGCCCTGCAGCCATCGCCTTCGTCAAGCTGCCCTCAGGCAAATATCTCATAGATGGCCAAGCTGTGACTGGTTTCTCGAACAGCGAGGAAATTGCGGTGGCGCTGAGCGCCGCTATGCCGTTCATGCTGGAGGATCAACTGAATAAGGCATCTGGAGGCAAGTTCGAGAAGGCGAGCAGTGATTGGGGGGAGAAGGTTGTGGTTTCTGCGAATGGGAAGTTGATTACGGGGCAGAATCCTGCTAGTGCTGTGGGTGTGGGGAAGGCGATTTTGAAGGGGATTCAGGGGAAGTAAGTGGATGGTAGGAGACCATCTCTATATTTTTCCTGGTCTATTAAGGCTTAGATGGTTACTTCCCTGCCACAACAAAAATATATGTGTCTTTGCCAGCGTAATATTCTCGATGTTAATTACCTGCTTAAGCAGCGCCACGGCTTCTTTATTTTTACCGAGGTTTATTAAGCTTCTTGACTGAAGGCCATATAGCGGTAAGAAATCTTCTGATGGCTTATGCAGACTCGAGGGACATGTGTTCTAGCAATTGGCTAAGCCTAGTATCTTGTCGTATATCCTAATCACTTGTGAGAAAAATGAAGTGGCAATTGCTTTCGATGCCAAAATGAACGCCCTCTTTGACCTTTATATCTTAGTAGGATATGATATGCGGAAGTAGACGTCTTTCTTCTTCTTACCACATGCGAGTATTTGAGCGTGAAAATCCAAGAACAAAACCCGCTGCGATCTATGCTACACCTTGACTCTTCCAGTCCTGTCGATCCTTGGCCCAAGCGTGAGTGTTGTCTCGTACAATATTTTGACCACCCTTCCATGCCTCCTCAAAAATCTGAAGAGGAAGTACGCTGGTGTTAAAGATTAACAGAATTTTAAGTAGTGTGGGAGGGACAAAGCCTAATAATTATATAATAAGAGAGGTAATATATAATAAGGTACGGGAGAGATTTTAGGTTAGGAAATTGCGAATCAATTAAATCTAAAGATATTATATATTTAAAGAATATAAAAAGTTAAGGGGGGAGAAAATGAAAAAGTATATTAAATAAAATTTTATAAATGTGCTATGTTCTTAAGTAGTTTTAAGTATTAACCTTTTTATATTAAAAGTGTTTATTTAATTAAGTAATAAATAACCGACTAAGAGCTTTCCATATTATATTTGTTTCCTCTTTTAAAAACTTCGCCCACCCTTAAGCAATTCAATACAAAAAGAAGTACTATACTTGTTGGGCGGTTACACGTAGCACATTATAACATAAGGTAAAGGTTGCTTTATTACTCTGTAGAACTTAGTTGAGGGAAAGCCGTTTATATATATATATGAAGGTGCAAAGGCTGGCTTAAGCTTGTATATAACTTACACGTAGTTATATTTAATACTTCTACTTAAGGCTAATACGACTAAACAAAACTACTAGATACAACAAGAGATAAAGGGGAAAAGAGAGTTCCACTAGAACTTAACCCGAACCTGCAATAGAAGAAGCAAAGTAACAATAATATAAGAACGAAACCTAAGTATAAACGAAACCGGAAGAGAAAAAAAAAGTAACTTATTAAACACCGGTAAAACTAGAACCCTCTCTTACTAAGGTTTCTCCTACTAGAGCATCTCTTACTAAAGCGTCGTCCATTAAAGCAACTTCTATTGTTTTCTTAATCTTGCGCATCTTCTTTTAAGAGCCTCTACGAAACTGTATTTTCTCTTAAATTATATAACTTATAAGCGATCATTTAATATCACTTATACTAAAGAGAGTCCACAAATCCGTATATTTTTCAATTTACTTTTTATAATCTCTTTAAAACCAATGTAATAACATCGAACATATTAATTATCACTAGAAGTAGAATTTCGGTATCTTCCGTTTATAAAAAGGCTTATTTAAGTTCTTTATATTAGTACTAAAGGCGTTACTTTATAATCAGCGAGCAATGTAATTATTGTACTTTTAATTAACGTAGGTTAACGCAAGGATATAATTATCTTTAAAGGGTTGTATTTTTAAAAGTATTAAATCATAGACTTAAAGATTAAGTATATTAATATTGTCGCGCACTAGCACAGTTCTTTAGTCTAGTGTATACTTGAGTAAGTATTCTAAGTATATAAACTTAGTCTTTAGCTCCTCTCTTTAAGAGGATAATACTTAATTTAATTAATCTTTAAATACACTTTCTAAACCCTTATTTAATCGTAGAATCTTTTAATCCTTTAAATCTCTACTCTTTTTTTATATAATAATTAAGAGTTATATTTGTCTTATTTAAGTTATATAACGTATTTATAAAGGAACTTTTATTTAATAAGTTTTATAATTATTTAACTTTTACCGTTATATTTTATAATTACACATTAATTATTTAATATATCTTTTACAAGTATTAACGAACTTATTAAGCTTTTATCGTCTAAGATATTATATATTAAACTAAAAGATTAGTCGACATAACTTATGCACTTTACGCTTTTAATAAATATACTAAGACTTTAATTATATATCAACCTTAATAAAAAAGATACTATGTCTTTAATCGAAATCTTTAATAACAATCTTTTAATTACTAAAAAGATTATAAGGGAAGCTAATATTAAAAACAATATAAACTACTAACTTTTTATATATACTTATAATAAATAACCTAAGAATAAAGTAATTAATAATTAAGTAATAGTTTTAAGAAATATTAAGAGAGTTCTTAAATCCTCGAGTACTTTAATAATAAGTAATATAATTATTATGAGCTTAAACTCTAAAGGCGAAAGTAATTAAATTTTTACGCCTTTAACTTTTAATATAACTGTAACGACACAAGAGCCTGGGACGTAGAAGGTTGACTTAACACTTAGAATACGAAACTACAGAGTTACTCTACAGGAGGGAGCCATATATATAAGGAGTCGGACCTGTTCCGGACCCCTGACTTAGCTGAACCCTAGCCGAAGCATACCTGTCGTAACAATAAGGAATAACTCTAAAACGTTAAAACCGCTCTTAGTACTACTAATAAGGCCTAACCTTATAATCCCTAAATTATCCTAAGAGTAAGCGAAAGCTAAGACTAAAGAGTAAACTCTCTAAGGTGTAATTTAGTAATTCCGAGCGTCTAACTACTTTAAATTCTACGACTAAATTAAGAGAAATATAACTAAGTAATTTTTTAATATTATAGTAGCTCGAGTAGTATAAGAAAAGGGTATTAATATTTAAGTGATTCTTCGCTTCCTTAAGAAAGTGCTTTATTAAATAAAAAGATTAATTTGAATTAAAATACGAAACGATTACCGGGAATCCTTTAGTATTAAGGGGAAGAGTAATCCTCACGTATAAATCATATCTTACTAAGAGTTAATTTAAAAAGCCGAGTTATGTAAGGTATATAATGTAAAAGAAAGAATTAATATAATTAATTTCTTAATTACAATTAAGAACTTTAATTACCTATGTCGGTGTAGTACCGGTTTATATACTACGTAATATATTAATATATTAGTATAATAACAAAGTAAATAATATATAATTAAAAAATTTATATATTTTCTAAGAGAGTATAAGGAGAGCTAGATTATATATTACGAAACCTCACTAAATGTACTCCGAAACTATTCCGGCTAGGCTCTAATCCCTGACTTTAACTCGCACCCCCTTTTTTAAACTAAAGTACACTTATATAAGGACTTGTGGACTAACACAAGTAAAACTTCTTTTAGAAAGAGTATTTCTAACATAGTACATAATAAATAACTAGTAGTATAAGAGATAATAATAATAAAATAAAGAAAAAAAATAACAAAGTATTTAATAACGTTTACGCCCAGTCTGAAAGTGTCCTGAAAGGGGTCCGAATATAGCGATCCACAGTAACGAGGCTAAGCGAGAGCTAGTAATAATAGGAACCCTTAGTATTATATAACGTAATAAATATAAATATATATCGCCTCCCCCAAAGGTTTAGAGTCTTCTTTAGTTAATATATATATAATTATAGTACGTATACTACTTTCTAATCTCTTTAATTCGCCTAATATAACTTAAAAACTAATATTTTTAAAAAGACTATATTAAATTAAATAAATAATCTAATAATAAATATACCTTTTAAAAATAGTTTAGTAAGGAAATAATATATTAATTAAAAATAATGCCTATACTAATTCTTTTAAGAGCTCTCGACGTCACTTACTGTAAATATTATATTTAGTACGTCCGCCTTATTATAAAGAATTCATTTTATAAGTACGCCTTTAATAATCCTAAGAGTAAGAAGTACGTATATTATATAAAAAAGAAGTCTTAGTATAACTTAAGTATTTTTATTTTATTTTCTTAATTTAAACTATATTCGAAGTACCGCCGAAAGTCTTTTAGATATATAATTATTAATATATAATAAATCCCTTAGTTTATAACTAAGGAGTACCTTCGTTTAATTGCCGCCCTCGAGGCGAAAAATAAAGAAGTTATTATTATTACTATTAAATTAATTAATTCGGCATTATTAATCGCCGCCGCTAGTATACTAAAGAATATTAAGGAAGTATCGTTAATATTATTAAAGGAAACCCGCGTTATACGCCAGGAAATCGCTAACTTAATTAACTCGTAAGTAATAAGTTAACCTTTTTATTCCTTTTTAATATTAAAGCTCTTAAGTATTAATAACTTTATATTATAAGAGATAATATTAATTTTAAATTAGCTCCTCACTATTGTCTTCTTTACTACTATTAGGCGTAATAAGGAAGATAGTAGTAAGGATAATCCTCTTATTAAGCGCCCCCGCTAAAGTCGCTATTATAGCGCGAAAGAAGAAGAGGAGGAACTTCTCTTTAATATATATACTTAAGGGATTCGGCCTTATTTCAGATTAATTTCGTAGTAAGTTCTTTGTGGCGGCACTTTCTTTATATTATTATATAAAAGTAATTCCTTATAATAAAATTAATAGGTTGTTTATATTAACGTATTATTATAAGGCCGCCCGTTAGTACTTTAAATTAAAGAGTGATTAAAACTAAATTAAGTGTGTTTTTAACTTCGTAAATTAATTAAATATAAAAATAATTATAAGTAATAAAGTAATAAAATGAAATATATAAAGAAGATATAAAGAAAAGGCAACAAGTATAAAACCGCTTTATTACTAGTTCGAATTAACTTTAATTAACTACTAAACTTAACCCTTTATTTTAATAATAAGTATATTAATATTAATAAACTCCTAAAGAGCCTTATCTAAAGTACTTTTTATTACAGCGTTAATAGGGTTGTTAGTATTATTAATTTATTAACCCTTCGTTAGATTTTTACGTTTATATAATTAACTAATAGTTATAATATCAATTATTAGGCGCTTTTCTTTTGTTGTACTGAGCTTAATAATATACTTATAAAAAGACAAAGAATCCGTGTAAATAATAGTAGGAAAACGTATGATACCGAGCTTATTAGTTACTATATTAATAATATTACTAAGAAAGATTAATATATTAATACTAACTACTATAATATATAACTTTAATACAAGTATTACACGAGTTACTCTCTTATACTTTATTAAGCTAATATACATAATATTACTAGACAAGGTAAACTATATATCCCCTATTATTTCGGCTTCGATTAATAATAATACATTTATTAAATATAATAGTTTCAGTAAAGAGTAATACTCGTATCGGCTTTATTAGAAAACTAGCCTTAGTGATCTTATTTTACTCTCTTACTAAGAAGTCTTTATTTCCTAAAATTAACGTATTATCCGTTTATATACTTACGACTCTAAATTCATAGCTTTCCTTAGTATTAATTAGTAAGTATAAGTCGTATATTAAAGTCTTTATTTATAAATTCTTTATATAATATTTATAGTATATATTAAATTAATAGTTTCCGAACTTAAGTATATTATATAATAGTAGTATTATTATAAATACTATATTAAAAAGGAAATCTCTTGTAATATCTTTTAGTAGTTATATAAAAATGTCCCGGAAAAGCCTTGTCTTTACTTAGACGTAAGCTTAAGTAATGTCCCTAATAACTAAATAAGATTTAGATTAATTTCGGAGGCGATTTAAGTATTTGACAACAGTAGTCAAAAATATAAGTAATTGCTAATTAATTATTAGATTATTAAAGACTAAGTTAAAATCTCTCTCTTTCTTTTATTATTAAAGTATTAAATTATTAGTCTTAACTTCTTATATAGAGCTAACGTTTCCTTACCCTTGACTTTATTTATTATTTTTAACTTAAAGATATAATAGCCATTTACTTTAAAGTCGTTTTTATAAATAAGTATAAAAATACTTCTTTTAATAAGTACTTTATATTCCGTCCTTCAGGATTATTAAAATAATAGTTTAGGCGTTATAATATTTTCTTTAATATAAAGTTTAATAAATAACTCTTAGTTCCTTGTCTTCTTCTTAATTAAAAACACTTTAATATTATAATCGTTATTAATAATTAGTAAATTTAAAATGTGTTTTATAAATAAAAATTTAATGGCGATTTAAAGTAAGTTTAATATTATTTTATAACTTTTTTTAAGGATCCTAAATAATACTTATAAATATCCTCTAATAAGTTTTCTTTTTATTATTTAATACTAAAAGTATTTATTTTAAAGGGATAAATTGTTATTAATTTAAACGTTTATATTCTCTTATTTCTTATATTAATTTTATATAATTCTCCCTTTATCCCTAAGAAATTATAAGGTCTTATTTATCCTCTACCTTTTTAATATATTAGAACTTAATTATTTAAGTAAAAATCATAAATATAAGTAGTTCTAGGGCCATTTCGTATAATTAACGTATTATTGACTTTATATATAATATAAATATTTTATAATTTCTTTATAGCTTTCTTAATTATAGCCGCACGTTACTCGACTAACGGATTTAAGGGGTCTAACTTTATTATTTTAAGGTATACGCCGAAAATAAATAATATAAGGATAAGCTTATTAAGTCTAGTTATGTCGTTTATTACTTTTATTACTATTTATAATTAGTCCTTGTCGCTTAACTTAAGGTAATCTTTAATAATAATTTTATAAGCGTAGTAAAGTAGGCGGTAATATTACTTTACTTTATTAATTAAATAATGCGCCTTTATAAGTACTAGCTTAAGAGTATTACTTATAAATCTAAGTATACTCCGAAACTCCTTAAAGTTAAAATTAATGTTATAATCGTATACCACAAAATCCGGGGGTTTAAAGTAAGTGTTAATTTATATTAACTTAAATACGTTAAAGGTAGCCCGAGTTATAGCTGAACTAAGTCTTTTCTAAAGTAGTTTCGTTACACTAAAACCTATTACTTTATTTATAATATAAAGGGTATATTATTCTTTAAACATCGCGATATTAACGTAAATTATATAATTAAAGTTAACGTTATCTTATAACTTAGAATAAAACTTATACAAAGTATTTATATACTTTTAATAATACATATATATTTTCTTAACTCCTGATATAATTTCTGAATTATTCTTATAGCTAACTTAGTCTAGTAAGTATTATAAACGTCTTATTAAAGGGTATCCGAAACGTCTATAAAGCCGACGTATTTTTAGTTTAGTTAAGTAATACGTATTTATCTTTCTTATAAAAGTGTTTAGTAATTAGCGATATTAATCTAAAAGAAGCCATAAATACTTATGCTTTCATACAATTAAGTGCTTCTTATCACTTTGAATTAAGATACTACATAGGTTATTATATTACGCATTTAGCGCATCTAGCTATTATAAGTATATTAGAAATAAGATATTTACGTCTACGATTTAAAAGTCTATTTCTTTAGTTAGAGTATTAATTATAGTGATCCTTAAGGACAGTCGCGAACCGGCTCTAAATATAATTCAGCTTTAGCTCGCTTAATCAGTGTTAAACTTAATATTTTAAATTTAGGCCACAACTAAAGTAACACATGGAAATAGCTATATTAACACATGCCAAGGATTTTCAGTATACCCCCGTGTGCATCTATTACCCTCGCCCCACCGTACTAATTTACATTGCGTAGAAAGGGTCATAGTACCCCTAAATAAACCCTTAAAGTTATTTACACTTTTACACTTTACTTTTAACTTTACGTAACTTATTAACCTTTACTAATAAACCTTACGGCGCTGCGTTACTTGTAATAATTTATATTAATATTCCTTCTTATTTCTTTATTATTTAAGCGTATACGAAGGCTAATAGCTATGCTTTTATATAACAAGATACTCGGGATATAATTAAGAGAGTAAAGTTATATACTTAAATGCGGAGTTTAAGTTAAATAATATAAATGAGTTAGTATAATTCTGTAGAATACATAAGTGGCGCTTGCCGCGCAGTACAAATTAGTATAGTAGGGTGATAAATGCACTTAGCGGAATACCCGAAAATCCTTGGCATGTGTTAATATAGCTATTTCCATGTGTTGCTTTATCTGTGGCCTAAATTTATTATAGTGCCCGTAATTAATTAAGTTCTTTAGTTTTTTTGTTTAATGCCCCTGTGTTAATTAATAAACCTTAGAAAAATTAATTATGTTCTTTAGTGTTTTTGTTTAATGCCCTTGTGTTAATTAATAAACCTTGGAAAAATTAATTTATTTATTACGTTATATATACCTTACTAAGAGTAAGTCTCTTAATTTTGCCTTTTAAGATATAAGTAGCCTTTCTTTTCTTAAGTTGCCTTGAAACTTCTTGTGACGACCGTCGCTGCCTAGAGCCTCATTTCCACAGGCTCCACTTAGTACTGCCCGATCAGGACGTACCGAGATTACTATAATACTAAGTATATTAACTTTTTATATATAGACTTCTTTTTTCTTTACCTTCTTTTCTTTATAGTTATAGATTTTAAGTTAATACTTAATATTATTATATATCTTATATTAATATGTGAGGCGTTAGTTATATATAATTACTGTTTTTTTTAAAGCAAGTGTTATATTATTTATAACTCTTTTTTTATGTCTAAGAAGATAGTAAATATCCCTCGCCCTTTAATTCTCTTATAAGTAGTTACGACTTAAAAGCTTAAATATAAGAAAGGCTTATATTAAGCCTTATAACTTAATGAATAGTAGTATTAAAACTTCTATTAATAATAAAGTTAATATTTACTTCGTTACTAATATCTTTATTTTCCTCTCTGACTTTTACTTTTATATAACGAAGTCGATAGCTTCTTTTCACTAAAGCTCTCCCTTTAACTCGTTTAATTAAGCCGAAAGTTATTTCTCTCTTAGTAAAGTAATTTATTATAGACGACGTTAATATATTATTTATTTCTTCTTTTATTCCCTTATTTAACTCTTTTGATATTAATACTCTTAAAGTTAATACTTTAATTAATATACTAGGGAGTAATATAAACCTTATAAGGACATATATAAGAGAAACATTATAAGAAAGTTAACTTTATATTTTAAAAGAGTAATTTATAAAGAGTTATATAAAGAACTAGTAATTAAAATTATCTCTTTAATAATAACGACTTATAATTAACGAGCCTTTATTATATAAATTTACTTTAAGATTTATAACTTTTTAAGAAGGGGATATACTCCTTTACTCGTTAATTAAGAAAACTCTTGCCCTTAAGTTAAATAAAGGTAAAAGTAAAATATAAAGTACTCTTAACTTTAATAAACTATTAAATAATAATAACAAAGATAGCTACTAACTCCCTTATATTTTACGTTATCTTAGCCCCCCTCGCCGTTACTCTCCCTCTTTATTTAAGTTGTCTTAAATATTTATAGCCTTATAAATTAAGAAGATCTTTAATTTAAATAATAAGCTTTTAGATAGTATTAATTATAATTTATATTTATAAGAAGTCTAAGTCTAAAATGCCTTACGTTAATACAACTGATATTTCGTTAATAATAATTATAAAAAGGACTAGTTATTAATATAAATAAAAGGAATAGTTTGTACGTTTTTAAAACCTTTCTTTTTGTCCTTAATACTTAACGACGACGGAAATATTATAGACACGCTTAATTTAGTTAACTAAGTAATTAAATTCTTAACTAACTCTTATAAGTAATAAATAACACGTAACTTTTATTTTACGTTAAAGATAAAAGGTATAAGATAAATCTTTTAAGACTTTTATTATTAAGTTAAGACTCTTATTAATTAAAGTAACGTAATTAATAAGGTAATCCTTAAAATAAACTTATAAGACAAGTTTTTATCTCGCTTACGTAAGTAATTATTTTATAAATACTAAAGAGTTAAAACATCAAAAGAGTATATAAAAGTAATTTAAGTTAAAAATTAAGAATAAATTATAAAAAGTATTATTTATATTAGTCACTTTAGCCCCTTAGTAACAAGTATAAATTCTTACCCTTAGTCTTAAGTTAATATCTTCTTAAGAATTACGAGAAAGTCAATTTAAGCTTTTATTACCTCTTTATTTTAGCGACAAAAAACTAATTAACCCTTAAGTTAATAAATCTTTATATAAGCTAATATACTTTGTACTTAAATATTAGTAAATACTCCACAGTATTTCTCTTAAAGACTCCTTAGTTATAGTTATACCTCTTATATTAACGAGATAAAGGTAAGCGTTAATAATAATAGTATTATATTTAATAGTTAAGTTATAAGTAATAACGATAATTTATTATTAAAGGAACTTACTTTATAAGTAAAAGACTTAACTTTAAAAAAGGCTCTTTTTTAAGTATAATATAAAATATATAATATCTTAACTTTATAAAGCTTCTTAGTAAACTAGCGCTTATTATTTATATTACTTTCTTTAAAAATAAACTTATATATTAATTACTTATACTTCTTAATTCTAAAGTTAATAATTATTATTTTATTAATTATTTTCTTTTAAAGTCCATTTTTTTTCTTTTTAAAACCTTTAATTTACTTATTACATTTACTTATCTTTATTAAAGGATTTAATAGTTAAACTAACTAGACTATTAATTATTATATTATACTAAATTTAATAATTAATAAGTGTCTATAATTATTTACCCCTTTCTTTATTACTTACTTAAGAAACTATAAAGTAATTATTAAAAGATTATAGCTAGAATATTACTAGGCGCTCTTAAATGTTATTAAACGACAGCTTATTTAGTTATTAGATTACTTCTTAATAATAAGTTATAATAAATTAATTAAAGTCTAAGACTTATATATATATAAGATTCACTAACGTTACTAATATAACGCTAAGTATAAAAACACTAAGTTACGTGAATTTTAAAGTCGCTATAATATTTAATTTATTAAGTCGACTTTAATAGTTAATTTACTTTTACTTTTTATATTAAATATAAATACTTTAAACTTAGCCTCTTTTTTAAGTTAATTATAATTAATAAAATTTACTAAGAAGTTCACAGGAAGAAGTCGAGTAATTACTCCTTTATTAAACCTTAAGTTATACTTTAATTTTATAATAAATTTTAATTAATACGTTAACTTAAATTTTAATATAAGCGCTAATTCTTTTTTAATAACTTTAAAAACGACTATTATTATTAGCCTTATACTTATTATTAATCCCTTGGAAGTAACAATTATATTATTATAAAACTAAGGTTATTAATTAAGAGAACCCTTAATAAGTTCTAAAGTTAATAATATAATTAAACTAATAAATAATAATTATTTAGAAATTTATATTAACTTAATATTTATAAACGCTAAATTAAAATATAAAACTCTATTAAGAATCCGAAGGGCTATTTTTAAGGTTAATAACCTTAAAAATAAGAGTATTACTAATAATTTATACCCCTTTAAAGTTAAGTTTATAATATTAATAAAGGAAATTTACCCTTTTGTCTTTAAAATACTTAATACTTTATTTATTTCTTTTTTCTTTTAAATATAAAATCCCTTATATATTTACTACTGTCTTCTTTAATACCTTCTTATAATTATTTTATAATAAAGTATATAATAGCTTTTAAAAGTAATTATATTATTATTTTAATTAAAAACGTTATATTAATAACGAATTTTATATTAATTTTTAAAAGTTAAAAATACTTAAATTCGCGCCTTTTAAGTATATAATATTCTCTTTAGTTAATTATTAATATTAATATTAATATTAAACTTACCTTTATTATTAAGCTTTTATATATTATAAAGCTCTTATATTAATAAGTATAAAGTATAATAAAGCCTAAAAAGCGCGCGCGTTTTATTATTAATAGTTTTTTACTTTAACTAAGAAGTATATTAAATAATTAACTCTATTTAACGACTAGACGGCAAACTGGCTGCTGTTTTCAGCAGGTTTAGTCGCTGTTTTCCGCAGCTGACTTGCCAAAATCTCGCGCTGCCCTAGGCGCTCGCGTACCTCATCGCCAAGGCGGCAGGGCGGTAGGGACCCCTGGTATAGGAACCAAGTAGCACAGAGCGCGCTTCAAAGCGAGTCTATTTGTCTAGCCTAGACACAGAGGAGATTCGTGATTACAGGACTAGGTGGACAGGGGAAGAGCGAGATACGCTTGTAGATTGGGAGCTTAATAAAGTATAAGTACGTCATTCTGATAGAAGTTGAACATTTATAAGTATTTAGCTTATGATATAGGTTCTGGGGAATATTCTAGATCGACGTAGACAATCCTACCACCGCTGAGCGTGACTTCATCGCCGTTGCAAAGTTACTTGGCCACTCCGCTAAGACTGTCCACGAAGCACGCCAAGCCCTTACAAACACCCAACGAAGCTGGCTCCTTATCCTCGACAATGCCGATGATCCTGAGTTCGATTACCAGGTCTACTTTCCACCTGGAAATCATGGTGCCGTTCTTATGACAACTCGTGTTACTGAGTGCAGGATATATAGTCCTGACGCATTCGAAGCACTTGAAGGTCTAGAAGAAGAAGACTCAAAGAACCTTCTACTGAAGGCGGCCGAATTGCCTCGAGAATCGTGGTCGTCTTGTGGTTATGATGCAAAAGAAGTAGTCAACCTTCTAGGCTCACATCCGCTTGCTTTAATACAGGCTAGAGCGTACATCAGCCAAGGCCACTGCCAGCTTCACCAATATCCTAAGATTTATCAACGGCAGCGACAACGACTCTTGAAGTACCGACCGGAGCAAGCTCAGTCGAGATACAGGGATGTTTACGCGACCTTCGAAGCGTCAGCAGATGTCCTTGAACAATCTCAAGGCGAGTCTGCAAGTGATGCTCTTCGCCTACTTGAGATTCTATCGATGCTTAGCTCTGGCGTACTTCCTCTTTAGATTTTCGAGGAGGGATGGAAGGGTTCCAAGAAGATCACAGAAGCCAATGATGAGGCTAGAGCTATCGATGAATTCTCTCAAGATCATGTTTCGCAGCTGCCAAGCTTCATAGTCCCAGAAGAAGACGAATGGGACCCTTTCAGTCTTATCAAGGCATTTTCTCTGCTCGCCTCGCTCTCCCTGGTCACTCGACATGACTGGGACAACGATAAGGGAGTATCTATGCACCCGCTTACTCATGCTTGGGCCAAGGATCGACAGGATTCAAAGTGTCAAGGTGTGGCATGGATTACAACTGGCTGTATTCTTGGATTATCTCGATCGGATACTCGCTTTTGGCAGTCACAACAGCTCCGTGCCCAACGGATCGATGACCACGGCAGTCCAACCAGCACCAATGACCCGTAACATACAAATGCCAGGTCTCCTTCGTCTGCCACTCGAGCTACGCAACCAAATTTACTATTACTTGATCCCGACGAAGCGCATTATCGAAGTGTCCAATCCTCGCTTCACATACATGATCTCAAACAAAGGAATGATAGGAGCGGATATCGTGGGCTTGGACATAGAAGACGATATCTCGGACTCTGATGAGTCTCGTGCAGAGCAGGGTGCCCAAATACTTTCAAGAACTGAAATGCCGGATAATAATCTGTCTATATGCGAAATAGAGGATAGAGACTCCGAATCTGGTCTGCTGGAAGATACACACATAAAGGACGTTGTGGATTTTGGTGGTTGTACAAACTTAGCGTACGAAATAGTTTGGGACGATGTTACTACCTCCTGGGGCACCGACAGAAAGAAGAACAGTATTTTCCTGGTGTGCAAACAAATTTGCTTTTCCAATCTCCCTTCTTGGCAATGTTGTTTAGAACGGCCACAGCAAGACCAGATAGGGCTGCGACAACTGCGAACTTGATTCCAACCATCTTGACTGCCCCCAGATTTGGAACAACGGTTGTCTCAGAAAACGACGTTGAGGCTTGCCCGACAAAAGTTCCTCAAGGTTCTCCTTCGGCTATTGTACATGATCTCGGCATTCCAATTTGACTGGAAAATGCACAAGGCACACGGTAAGGTTCGAGCTTGTAAGAGGGATAGAACTGGCTGCTTTAATGTGCCGTATAGCCAGGTAAGGATAGGGCAGTTGTGAATCTGTCCATTTCGTGCCTTGTACCTGTTGAACCCCACCACGATCCCAGCCCGGTTAGAAATCTATTCTCCTATGATAGAGGTCTGTCATAAGAGAATAGTTTTGAAATAGGAATAGCGCGAAGCTCGATTAAGGTTCTAAGGACGTTGGTTATTTGAAGCTATTATAGGAATATCGGGAGTTGCTATAGAATTAGATAATATAGCACAATTATATTAGTCGATAGCCCGCTGGAACCTCGAATTGATTCTTACAACCCCACTCCGGAGTTACTCACCTGCTGACTAGCCATCGGTCTCCACACAACCTCATAATAATCCGACAAAGGATTATTTTCAACATCCCAATAAAGCTGAATAATATTTCCCAAATAGCTTGGTGGTGTATCCAAACTACTTGCCAAAAACCCAATGCTCGTATCATAGGTGAAGTTACTTGGAGTAGCAGGCGCATTGGCGATACTCCACAGAGTCAACAAGTTCATCTTGCCAACTATAGCCGTATACTCGATATCCGCGTACTCAATCTCATCTCCATACCTCACATTATCCTGGACTCGAGGGTCTTGGTGTTGATGGTAGAAATTTTCTTGTGGTTCAGTGAAACGCCCTGCGGGGAAGCCAGCCGAGAGGAAAGATTCGTGGTCACCGCCGCGGAAGAAACGGTCGAGTTTGTAGATAAGTGCTACGTCCATTTGTGTCACTTGAGAGGCGCCGGCATTGACTTCTTGGATATAGCGGCCGAGGTGACGGGATGGAGTGTCGTCTTGGTAGCCGGTTGTGATTATCTCTTTGATGATCGACGAGTTGATTGTTAGGTAGTCTGTTCCGGCGCCAAAGACTCGGACGGTGAGAACGGGGCATTAGAACCGCTACCGACGATGTCGTCGTTGAAGTTTGCTTGGACATTGACGGATGCATTCTTGACTTCCAAGTGTTAAAGCAAGTCTGCTAAATCATGGAATAGAACTCACGTGTTTGAGCAAGAAGGTTGCTTCCATAGAGACCTTGCTCCTCTCCTGCTACAGCCGCGATAATAATTCTCGCTGCTGGGGGAGTTTTGGAAACCACTGGAGCAAGGATTCGGACCATTTCCAAAGCAATGGCTACGGCACTCGCATTATCGTCGGCTCCAGGAGCATCACCAGTGAAGTCGCTATTGTTCAGTCACCGAATCATGGCGTCCAGTATAGACATAAGTTCTGTTCGCATTCACAGCACCCTTGATCTCAACTTGAACATTGCACACCTGAGCTGCAATCGGCATTCCATGAGCAGGAGACGCCGCTTGAAAATAACAAGGCATTGAAACATTCATCAATCCATAGGAAGATTTCGCTAACTTGGTCATTTCATTCAGAAGCCATGTTCCAGCAGCAGCAATTCCTCGTCTCGGGCTCTTCGTGTCTGAAGCTGTATGTCTCGCACTGAAGTTTGCCAGTGTTTGAATCGTTGATTGAATGCGATTGGGATCCATTTGTTGAAGAGCGAAAGAGTTTCCGAGTCTGTTGATTGAGGTACCAGAGGTGATCCTACAGATGCTGGCGGCCAGGTTCCAGCGCCCCAACTCGCAAACCCATTACTTCTGATTGCACTTGCTAAAAGTGTGAAAGTATATGTATCTTGTGCTAAGGTGAGACCTCCACCAAATAGCCAGAAAAAAGAACTTATCGGTGCCATTTTTGAAAATTTAAACAGACTGAAATTAATGTGGCTCCAAGTGTTTTCTGGGAAGGATTTATATTTGACCGACATCAATTGTATCTGGGCCTAGAACCAGTATCGTTATGACTTTTGAAGGTTTCTTGGTAGGGAAGTTTGATATGAAGGAGACTCCCATGATGTCCCATTTCGGCGGGTGGGTGATTTGCCGACTCCGCGAGTCGCGATTGTGCGAGAGACTAACTATGTTGCGTATTTTTGTGAATATCTGATTGTATGGAAAACACCTAGAAGTGGGATATTATAAGAATGAATAGGTCAATGTTGGTACTAACTCCAGTCAAGCGGTTTGCTCTCACACTTAATCTGCACGCTCGAAGCCTCAATTCCTATCGACTAACAATCTAACTTCACAGAATTAGTATTTGAGTAAGTCATCAAATTAAAGTACATTTATGATGAAACCCCAACACAGTATGCCTCCCCAGCCCACAAATTCGTACAACCACTCCCTATAGCTGGATTCCAGGCGTAAAATTGGGCAAAGGTAATCCCATATTGAGATTCAATAGCAGCACAAGAAGCTCCTTGACTTGGTGTAACTGTATATGCATTACAATTTGCAGTGATTCCACTCTGTGTTGGAGCCGGAGCTGTCACAGTTGTAGAAGTTGCTACGGGCGGTCCTGCAACACAATATGCTTCCCCGAGCCAGAGAGCACCACAATTACTTCCTATGGCCGGATTCCAAGCATAGAACTGCGCAAAGGTGATGCCGAATTGGGACTCAATGGAAGCGCAAGTGTCGCCGCCGCCGCTTTTGGTGAGGTAGTATGCTGTGCAGCCGGGGGTGATTCCTGATTGTGTTGGACCGGGAATAGAAACACTCGTCGTCTTCGTTGACGTAGTTGTACTCATTGGATTAGATGTAGTACTGGTCCTTGAAATGGCAGCGTCACCGCTGACACAATAAGCGTCGCCGAGTATTAGATTGCCGCAGGTAGAGTTGAGATTAGGATTCCATTGCTGCAGTTGTGTGAAAGTGATTCCGTACTCACTTTCGAGCAGATCACAGTTATCGTTGGCTACAATAACGTGCCATACGTAGCAGTAACTCGTTGTGCCGGTTGGAGTTGGATCGGGTGGCGAGACGTAACCTGAAGTTGTGGTTGTTGTAGAAGTGGTGTTCCAATCTGCAGTTGGTGAGACACAGTAGGCAAGTCCCGGGACGAGATTTGTGCAGTTTGCGTTGATGGACGGATTGATAGCCTCAAAGAGCGATAAGGTTATTGTGTTGTTGAGCACGATGAGACTGCAATCATCACCCGTAACGACAGTGTAGTATTTACCACACTGAGTAGTGGATTGAAAGGCTAGATTGCTTGGTGCTGCAACCGTAGCAGTTGCATAAACTGCTGTTTGAGTGCCTGTAGCTCCAGCGATTGTTGTTCCATTATAAGGGGTACCAGGTAGACCAATGCAAACTGACTGCCCTGCGATGAGATTGGTACAGTAGTTATTGATGGATGGGTTCCAGGCTGAGAACTGTGTGAATGAGATGCTACTATCGTTTGTAATAGAGGCGCAGGTATCGCCAGTTACAACTGTATGAGTGATACAAGGCTGAGGAAGACATAGCGTCGCACCGGCTACAAGTTTTGTCAGCTTACTGATAGGATGAGTAAGTATTTAAGCTCAAACACATTGAGCATGCCAAATCTCGGACAAAGATGAGGAAAGGGTGGATTTTATAGAGTCTGACTTTGACGTACCTTGAAGGTTGGAGCAATCTGGCAGCAGACTATTGATATTAATGAGGGCCCCAGTAGAAACACCTTTGGCTTTAGAAATTGCTATGCAATTGTCTCCAGAGGCAACGGTATAGGTATTTCCCGAATAGCAAACATTCGAGGTTGTAAAATTGTTCGGGGCGTAGCCAGGAATGGCTGTAACATTGGTCGGGTTCACGGGTACAGCCGTTGGGAATGACACACCACACGTCTTCTGAATAGTCGCCCACTCTGTTGCCATGACCGAATCGTAATAGCTATACGCTGTTCCTTGAAGTTGCTGATAGAGTGACAGAACACATGGCGAGCACAAGACACTAGTTGGTAGACTTGTGGCAGCCGTATCGTTGGTGTATGAGGCAGAAATATTGGCAAGTTGTGCTTTTTAAATGTCAGACATAATTTAAAGGGAGTGGAGTAGAGCTTTGAGGATACAGCGACGTACACATGCAAGATTTTCCAGTTTTCGAATCCGTCAGACATGTGAGGTTATAACTCGACCAGTACACATCTCCAAAGTATGTCGCTGGATATCCAGACCACGGCTGCGGCTGTCCCGCACAGGATGAAACCCCGGAATTATGATACTTTGCTAGAGAAGAGCTACAAGTGGACGAACATAATGATGTGAAATCCGAATCGTCGAGCTGATAGAAGTAGTCGGAAACAGCTATACTCACCAAACTCGAATTGCATTGAACGGTACTTTGCAGAGCATTGACACAAGCGGTTGAAAGAGCCACATTTGTTGAATTTGCAACCGTTCCATTTTCGAAGACCTGGAACTGCGCAAAAACACCAAAGTGTAAAAGTGACGATAGTACGAAACCAAAGACGGGAACTCGAGTCGACATTTTGATGCCACAACTCCGGATGTCGAGAAAATTGAGAACTCGAATCGATCAAATAACATAACTATGGAGGGGCTCGAAATAAGCTTTGATGTACAGATAGCAACTCCCCGCAGCCGCTGAGATTGCATTCTTCACAGCCCGTTTTTCCACCATCCTTGTTCCAAAATCAGGGGCGAATGCATCGGATATCGAGGATCCCCTGATGAAAAGCTTTTACGGAGATTAATCGATAAAGAACCTTGCTCCCTCGGCTCTAGCTCTCATCTAGTGGTTTGGAGATCAATAGGGGTAGACAGGTGACTACTTCCCTGGTAAGCGAAACGCGTGAAATAGGGGGGACATTCGGAATTGGCCTACATCGGTATGGAGTGCCATGTATTCACAGCGGCCCAGCTCGAAATTAATAACGGCTATATGGAAATGGAAATGAAGTCAATAGTCACTCCTGCATGACTGAGCCCCAAATATCTGCCACAAAGGAACAAAGCGCCAAGATCATCCGAGTAAGCGGGAAAAATAAGCAATAATGACAATGCAATGTCCGAGTTGCCGATAGCGTGATCATCTCATACGGAAAAATCTTCCTTGCAATTCCGGGCGCTTGCAATTGAGGTTCCCCCTTTTGCAACCTTGACATCCCCTGTTCCATGGCCAGTCGCTTTTCATAATGTAAGCGGCATATTTCTCAAACAGATATTCCCTGACTTCTCTCTTGCTCAGAAATATTGTGCTCTCTGGCTCGCAGAACGCAGACCAAGAGCAAGTATCACTGGTTGCGAGGATGAAGCATCCTGTGGTTTTCGGTTTGTTTTTTGCCTTCATTTGGTTTCTGGTGGGAGTAAATGCTGCAACTGACCCCGCCAATGTCGACTACACTTGGTTCGTTCTCAATGGAAAAAAGTGTTCGCAAAAGCTAATGATGCTCAAGTTCTCCAACAAAACCTTGCTCAATAGGATGTTGTGGTAAAAATAATGTTTGGTAAGATATTAGTATCTTTCTAGGTCGATGGAGAAAAGCAGCTGACAGTTGGACATAGCGGATTGGGTCCAAGTTACTGTGCTCCAGCAAACTGCACATCCAGTTGTGATCAGAAGTCGGAATGCGACCCCGGCTGGGGCAAACAGTGGAGCTCTGCAGAAGCTTGTCCTTTAAACGTTTGCTGCTCAAAATTTGGGTTCTGTGGTGAGTTTAATCTAAGCTCAAGGCTTTTGCACAACAGTCATGAATTTGCTAATGATACTTTGAAGGTACAACGTCGGATTTTTGCGGCACTAAAACTGTCAGCAAACCTTCTTGTGGTGGGTCAACTTCAAATGGAAGGACTATTGGGTAAAGTTCCTTGAACTTTTTATCAGAGGATCCTACTAACAGTCAACGACAGATATTATGAGGGCTGGTCTACTACTAGGGCGTGTGATGGAAGTAAGAAGAAGTTCTGCTCCTCTTAGATGGCGTGCTTGATCAGCTGGGAAACATTTGACAAGTGATACTAAACGTCTGGAATTACTCGCTAACGAATTCACGACAGTGTCTCCTCAATCCATTCCAGTTGGTGCATACACCCATTTGAATTACGCCTTTGCCTATATAGACCCATCATCGTTCGCAGTCGCTCCGATGAGTGAGAGTGATCTTGGCCTTTATTCCCAAGTAACAAATCTGAAGGAGTCAAATCCTGGACTTCAGGTTTGGATCAGTATAGGTAACATTAATCATCCCTAAATCATATCCATCCGCAGTACTGACAGTACTAATGTAGGTGGGTGGTCCATGAATGACGGTGGGCAACCAACTGCGTCAACATTTTCAAATCTTGCAGGCTCGAGCAGTGCGCAGAATGCATTCTTCAAGTCTTTACTACAGTTCATGACAACCTATGCGTTTGACGGGGTCGATATCGACTGGGAGTACCCCGTTGCTCCCGAAAGATCTGGAAAACCAGCCGACTATCAAACTACCCGACCTTCTTGAGCAATCTCAAAGCAGCGCTTGGATCAAGCGGACACAATTATGGACTTTCAATTACCCTTCCGTCCAGTTACTGGTATATGCAAAATTTTGACATTGTCAAAATGGAGCCTATTGTAGACTGGTTTAATGTTATGACCTACGATCTTCATGGAACATGGGACTCCACTGATAGATTCATCGGCCCTTTCATCTATGCTCATACCAATCTTACTGAAATAGACCAGACTATGGATCTGTTTTGGCGAAACAACATCAGTCCATCGAAAGTCACTCTCGGACTTGGGTTTTACGGACGCAGCTTTACGCTGACTGATCCAAGCTGTACAACCGCAGGCTGTCCTTTCAGTTCCGGCGGCAATCCTGGGCCGTGTTCAGCCAGTCCCGGCACTCTTATGGATAGTGAGATTGAGGCCATCATAGCTGCTGGTGGTGCTAAAGTGACTCTCGACAAGGTAGCCGCTGTCAAGACGGTAGTATGGGACAACAACCAGTGGGTATCATATGATGATGCGGAAACTCTCAGCATGAAGATCCAATATGCGAATAATCACTGCTTAGGAGGAACTATGGTGTGGGCAGCATCGACCGATAGCGGCAATGCTACCGCATCCTCTTCCCTCCAGTCTTTGAATGGGCTACAGAAAAAGAGTCTTTTCGGTGGTGGATCCACTCCGGTGGAAGAGCCACTCTCACAGTGCGTCTGGGGGGATTGCAATGGAAACTGTCCTAAGGGCTCAACGCCTGTTAAGACGGGCACTGGGAAGTCTGCATCCAATGCAGCTATCTATAGTGGTTGCCCTTCGGGGAAATCCCGCTACTACTGCTGTCCTGGCAATAACGCTCCAACTTGCAGCTGGGTTCGAATACCTCAAAATCTTTCAACCCGAATATACTTGGCTAACAGCTCTATAGAAAGGCACTGCCCCATTCTGCAGAAATCCTAACTGTGACAAGAATGAAGTGCAAATAGCCACGGATCAAAATGGTGGGGGGCACGGATGTTGGTTCAACCATAAATCGTTATGCTGCACTTCAACAGTTGAAGACGCAGCGGCTGGTCAATGTGGTAAGCATCTAAGTCCATCATTTTTCGTTTTCCGAATCCTCTCAGAGTCGAGGTATCACGAGCCTCAGCTAATGTTACTCAACTTTAGAATGGACTGGCACTGCTCCCTTCTGTGCAACGGGCTCAGGCCACGCATCATGTCCAAGCAGTAAACCAGATTTTGTCACAAACAGCTTGTATGGTGCAGGAGGTGAATCCGTCTGCCTTTCAGGTAAGCTGAAATGTCAATCTTCCCAAAAGAAAAGCCAACTAATCCGGAATAAAGGCTATAAAAGTTTCTGTTGTACCGATCCCGAGCCCTATCAGAATTGTGCCTGGTTCGTTATCTCGGACACATCATTGCTCACATATGATTGACTTGAATCTTTAGGACAACAAGGGCACATTCATTCCTTGCCCCATTCACATGTAGTACTGGTTGTCCAGCTGGTCAGCAAATTGTTGCCGAGAGTTATAGAGATCATGACAGCAATGGACCATGCTTCCACGACACCGCGAGTTATTATTGGTAAGTTTCTTTTTCCATCTCGATGCTACTGCGTAATATAGCTGACGCCGCTTAGTTGTGACCAATTCAACCAAGTAATTTCTACCATCACACCAGATTTTCCTGAACTCCCACTGACATTTATAGACTGCCCCAACGACCGACCCACCCAATTTCTGTGTAGCAGCCGATACGGACTATGTGCTTTCTGGCTCGGCTGATCCGGATGGGAACGTTGCCGATATCCTTGAGCTCTATTGGTATGAGGATGACTGCTTTTCTATTCCGAATACTGGCGATCCAGATAGCATGAAACGCTCTCTTTATAGTCCCACATCTCAGCGGCCTATCGCAGAAGGTCCCGGAGGCTTTAATGATGGCTTACCCAAGCTATGCAACGAACGAGACGAATGCTTTAAGATCCTCGACGCAGAATCCGACCTCGATTATCAACGCCTTCTCGCAATCATCACAAACGGCACTGCTGTCTCCGACGAGTCCCTGGAACCAAGAGCGCGAACACCCAAGATTTGCCTTCCCAATAAAAAGACCAACAATTTCGTAGCCAAGTCATACCCGGGGGTTTTGCCACTGTCCGCTCGAGGCCGCCAATATTACGGTGTCGTCAAAAGTGGTGCAAAAGCTGCCCTTTGCAATTCGCTACCACTCATCCTCGGCGCTCGTCAGTTGGCCGTTAAATATGTCACGGAGCACGTATTCGAGCTGCAAACTCCCGCCCAGTTCGCTAACTCTATGCTGTCAAAATTTCTTCCCAGTGGTGCACAAGCTCCCGGTGCAGCAGCAAATTATGACTGGACTCAAGTCTTTGGCAAGGGTGGTTACATGTTTCAGACATGGAAGCAGCTAGGAATAAGTATACCAGCAGGTCTAACAGGAGATACGCCTGCAGACGCACTTTATAACGCTCTTGGAACGACCAACGATATGGCCAACCTACAGATCCTGGATGCACCGACGAACAGTCTGAAAGCAGGAGTCTGGCAAATATTCACGAACATCATCTCAGCTAAGAGATTTTCTGCTGAGAGTCCACAAGGACAAGTAGAATTCATCAATCGGCTATACGAGACTCTCATTTCATACCTCAATGATGGGCCCGTCCAACAATCTCTTACACACGGATACAGTACCATGAAGACGATCATGGCAGCTCTGGATTCCAGCCCGAATGTCAACACCCTGCCACAATCTTCTTTCGCGTCAGCATGGCAGACATTCTGCGCGGATTTTTTCTTGGAAATGCAGGGCAATTTGCAAGATTTCTTGCAGGGGAAGCTCAAGCAGGTTATTGTATATTGGGGAAGTAGTGCTGCGGTGAGGAAGTTTACGGCGGCTGGAGCTGCAGCCACCTTGAAGGCATTGCAAGCGAAGCAGGCTAATCTTGCTACAAATGTGGTGATAAATCGTGGGTTTATTACATAGAGGAAATATTCTGTAATATTTTCATTCGAAATCTATAGTCAGAAGCAAACAATGTAGGAATTGAATTCAGGTGTAAATAAATACCTTTTCGAGTAATGCGTGCAAGATTTAGAGATTGGACACTTCCCTCTAATATTCGTAAGGAAGAATGAATCCATAGCACCAAATGCTCACTGAACTCTCGCTTGAATAAAGGGGCATTGATGCCTGAGTACCGAGGCGCCAACAACAAGGAAAATCATCCCAATGTACCTTCTTGCGTCGTGGGGGGTTGAGTATGGGCATCTAGCCAACTTCAATCGCCATTCAAACACCCAGTTGATTTCCCCACCTTCAGCGTCACACGGTATATTAAGAATGGCGACCTACCTTCCACCAGGCTGGACCGCTGAGCAGCTTGAGTCTGCCACACTTTCCGACATCCAGCAATTACCTCCAGACGTAAGTATCTTCCTCCCTCCCTCTTTCTATTTCTAACTAACTCGTCATAGACTCTACACAAACTGGACCTCAATTACATGTCATCCGCAGATAATTCGGCGCGAGACCTTGTCCTCACAGCCCAACTTACCGAATCCCGCCGTCTCGAGCGCATTTCCCTTGGTCTTCCCCCCGCCCCACCAAAGACCAAACCCGAGCGCGACCCATACGTACAAATTGTCGAAGATGAGGGATTCATGGACTTTGGATATCTATGTTTCCGTACGACGTATGCTGATGATGCGAGGTGGGAGAAGTGGCAAGAGAACTTCGATGCGGGGTTGGAGGGGGGTTTGGTGGGGTGTGCTGGTCGGGAGAGGGTTGCGGAACGGTTGATGGTGATGTTTGTTGACGATAGTGATTTAGACGGTGTGGGTTTTTCGGATGTCGCCAAGGCTTTTGCGGATGTGAAGGAGAATGGGGATTTTGGCCCTGGGTTGGATGTTGGGATGTGTTTGATGCTTGATGAGGAGGCTATGGCTTCATTACTGGAACCTGTTGAGGGCAAAGACCCGTGGGTTTGGGCTGTGGATGTGAGCTATGATTTCGATGGTGCGCAGATGGAGGATGGATACCCGGGACGGTTCAAGGTCGCCATTGATTCTTTGATCTCGGACCTTTGGCCATTGCTTGCTGGCTCAAGTATGCAGCCAGAGAGTCTCTGGCAACCTGAAAATTCGATTTGGAAGAGTGCGATATAAATCGCGGCAAAACCTGGCATTGGAACTCGGACAGGTTAATGAGCTGGTTTCACCTGGCACAATAAAAAGCGACACCTGCTTGTCTTTGATTCGGAATACAATAGAAGTCAGGGAAGTCTACCCTAATATCCAAAGGAGTCTTGGAACTTGGCTCAGATAGCTAACGGAAAGACTTGTACGAAACCTTCTTTACCTATAACTTTAGGTCCTCCTTTTACCAGTGTGCCTAGCCATTGGCACTTTTGGGTTCTTCATCCTAGTCTGCGAAGCAAAGTTGCTTGCACATATGATCCATATTCTTATCTCAATCGCGATTTGAACATTTAACATGATTATTATACGCGTGCGGCTCTACGGAAGAAGAAGCAGGAAAATCTTCCATCCACTTTTTCAACCACAAGGCAAATATATCTAATTATAGCATATCCTCATTTCAACATCACACCACTCACCAATAAGAATATCCATGTAGCCAAACTGATACTGCTAAAGATTCTAGCTAAGGCCTCTTGGGCAGTTAGGGTACCCGATAAGTCGTTCTAACGACTTAGCAACACAAAAACCATCTTGGCGATGTCTGTGTCGCAGTCTCAAATACAGACAGCTCTGACGATTGCGGAGACTGATTCGTATCGTCATTCAGTGAGTCCGTGTAGTATAGGTCGGAGAGCCATTTCTCCTTGGAACTAAGTCTTGCATGTACAATTCGTTAAGAGTCACGCGTGATGTTCTCGACACAACCAATGTGATCCCAAGATCTAACCCTCTTAAGTTACTTATCTAGGATTTAAATTCATATCCTACCATGTTTCAAGGAACCAATGTACTATTTCAAGTCGTGCTCAAGATACGACCTGTACCGACTCAATTATTGGCATTGCATTAGAGGAGGTATCGCGTAAATCACGCCCGATCACCAAAGCTCACTTTGATGGAAACTGCCACTTTCTATAAGCGACATTAGTCCTGAGCGCATAAATCTGCTGGGAGACATCTCTAGGGAGATCATCAGCCCCAGGAGAGAGACTCCACTAGGAGAATGTGCTTGGGAGGTAATACTGCATAGGAGGTGGCTCACAGGAGACTGATCCTCCCAGGAATTGTTTCCTAGGACGCTATCACACGGAGGAGAATGCTCCTAGGAGAATAACGCTCCTTGGATAATTCAAGTCCTAGGATACTACTCCTCGGAGAGTCCCACTCCTAGAGCAAAAGGTATAAATAGGAAGCCGCGCCTATAGATAGCATGCTTATACTGAAGTATGTCGTATGCTTAATTCTTCCAAAGGCCTAAACTTTACTCTATTTGCATACTGCGATAGCCTCCAGCAGCATCGTTTGTCACGAAGGTAGATGGCTAAATCTGCGTTGTGTAGTTTAATTTTTGCCCCTCGGCAATCTAAGCATACAGCAAAATTCGGCACATAGCATAGCGCGTAAAGTAGGAATAAGTACCTGGCAGATTTATCATACGGTAATTTCAGTAATAAGTGTATGCGTATATTTACGGATACCTGAACTTCATTTGCTAAAAGGACGTATGCCTGCATTTATGTAACCGTAAGATTAAGTTTATCTTAACGGATTTACCCGACCTTACTTCGAAAGGCGCATGCCTAAATATGCGTATACTTAAACTTTAGTCTACAAAAAAGGACTTCGCGTATTATGAGAACCTATGTTGTCATCTGCTAGAAGGGCATACATATACTTAAGAAATAGTTTAGATGCAAGGGTTTCATTTGGAAACGCACATGTGCCTAGCAAGTTCTTGCCTGTACCTATGCGTTTCGTGTCTTCCTCTTTTCATTTGTTCATACTGTAGTGGTCTGCCACATGTAGAGAGGCTGAATAGTAACATATCTCAGAAATCAACAATAGCATTTGTAGCACATTTTGCAAAAGACCTGACCTGAAACTTCACTCAACGTCTAAAATGTTACGACCTATGATGCGCCTCGTATTCTAACCGACACGGGCTCGTAGCATCGCTGGCCATGCGACGGCGCTAAGCCTAATAGGGAAGACTAGGTGGCGAGTATGCGACATGTGGATGTGAATGGCCCCCGACTACGCTAGGCCCTATTAAGAGGGTCCTTTATATATTTATACTCGAGCTTTCCCTTATAGAGAGCTCTCCTTTTCTCCTTGTCTTTTCTTCTCGATTCTGAGCGTAACTTAAGGCCTAAATATAAAGCTTAAGTCAACTCGCCGTATTAATCTCTTATTAGTTGTAATATAAGAAAAGACTAATACTCCTTCGCTATAAAGCGTTATATTTTACTTAGTTTTACGCCTTATTGACTTGCCCTTATAATAAGTTAATAACGAGCCTTAATACCTTAGCTTATTTAATAAATAAGTACCTCTTTGCCCACGTAATAGATTGTCCTAGAGAAAGCTAGATATTCTCCTATAGTTAACTTACTTTATTATAACTTAACGCGCGCCCCTGTTTCGAACGCATATTTAATTAATAAATCGATTAATAACCTTAAATACCTCCTTACTTTACCTTACTACTATTGCCGACCTCTCCCCCGCGTTAGCGAAGCTTTAGAGAAAGAAGCGCCCTTGTGCGGCTAAGCTTTATTAACACCCTTATCTTTTTAGTCGAGACTCTCTTAGAGGAACCGGAGAGCTTTAATAGATTCGACTCAAACCTAGAGGACAAACCCCAGCGCTTCTTTGACGCATCGCTAGAGCTTACTAATATAAAAGGCCTTACCCTTACTTAATAAGCTAAGGTAGATTAATTAATTAAGGACTTTATTAACTTTACTATCGCCGCTACTGTTATATAAACCCTTACTTAATATACTATTAATAACCCTCGCTAAGAGACTGGCACTCCCTCCCCTTTTAACTAATTTATACGTGCTCTTACGGCGGACCTTTAGCCGACCGCCGACTATTACCTCCCTAAGTTAAACCTTACTATCTTTGCCGTTAAGCTTAATAAAGTCAAATACCTTTATACCCCTTTAGCGACTATAAGGGCGAAATTAAATACGACGCCTAAAAGATAAATATAAAGCTCTTTATTTAAAAGTACTTAAGTAACTTCCTTACCGGCGAAT